>JAUZNC010010029.1:19069-31494 GCA_034780395.1 Vannuccia rotundouncinata | reverse complement strand
GCTTCGCTATCTCGTAATAATAGATATCCTCGTATGGAAAAGTAGCACTTTTCCAATTTCAGGAAAATAGTTATTTCAAAATATTTAATTGACAAAACGGTTTTTATTGAATACACTTTAGATCATCATAATGAAATTTATTTAAAGTCGATAAACATTTTCTCATTTAACATGGTATATTTTAACTTTTTCGCTACCAGGTTTTCTATGTCGAGCGTTTAGAAAGTAAGACCGGCCGGTCAACTTCCAAACACTTCGTGAAGGGGCACCCTTCCACAGATCTCGCGGAGGATCTCGACAACCTTCTGGAACGTGGTGTCATGTCTGACGTCATCATAATGTCACGTGATCAGAATTTTCCTGCGCATCGATCCATTCTTGCTGGTGAGTTTATAAATTCTAAGAATCGAAACAGTTAAAATCTACATTTTCAAATAAATAAATTATAGGGATGGGATTTATCCATATTTAACCGTATTTATGTTTTTTGAAGACTATTAAGATTCGTTAAAAAATGTAATCAGTTCAATCACATCCCTGTTTTCAGATTGTTTTTCATCAGTTTCTAAAAATGTCCTTAAATGTATTATCTAGCGTTGATCTCATAATTAACGTCATTGAAAATTTAAGGAAATGAAATCGATAGAGGAAATGAACGAAACTGTTTAATTACAAAAGCAACGTTTTTTTTCTGGATAAAATTGTTTTAACTGTCTTTCAAATTGTAGAAATGCGGATTATTCCGTATAGAAAAGGTATTATTACAACAAGTAACTCTCTTTCTGGGGCTGATCACGAATCCATTATAATTTTTAAGTTTTCAAATTTTTGCCTGCACGAATACACGTAGCTTGCCTTTTTTATTTATAGGGCATATTTTGTGCGATCGTTTTTGTAGACTATTATTTGTTATGAAATGTGAGTTGGAAAATCTTGATGGCTATTCATACTAGCTGAATGAACAAAGCATAATTACATAATTGACTGACCACTTAAATACTAATTACAGTAAACAGTGACAAAGCAGAACGTCATTGTTTAATACGAATATTGTACTTCTCTAAACAGTGACATTAATCTGGATCATGTTGAGTCTATTATTTGCAATGTCAATTGAATGTTTATACATATTTAATATCTTCCTTCAATCATGTGTACACTATTTTATCAATCTGGCTAATACGACCATTTTCTGGATCGTGTAATTTGAATACAAAAATAAAAGGAATGGTTTTATTTTTGTTTTTTGTGGATTCTGTTTGGAATTATCTTTATCGGATTATTTATTGTTATCTGAAAACTATTAATAACTCAACAAAAATATATAAACAAATCTGTAAATCATCAATTATCACAAAACGTATAATCACGAGAAAAGCGTGAACACATCCTTTACATATAATCTTAAACTTTTGATAATATAATTTATAAAATCTTATCTAACCATCCCCTTTCGTCTTTATATTCCACAGTCCTCATAGTGAGTATAGAAGTTTCTTGCCATCTGTACATTTTCTCTGAAGAGAGTATCATATAGAAAGTTAACTAACCAACATTCCTCGACTGCAGGATACAAAATGAAGAAGATTGGGAAAATGTAAAAAGAAAATCATTTTTTGAATTCTGAGACACTCTCTTCCTTCCATTGTGAAAAGTGCACTTTTAATAGCTCAATTTCTTCCATACTCGCCCGGCTCAAAACAGAGTTCACAATATTCTCACAATTAGATAGATTTCTATAAGAGCCTGCTACCGGAACTCTCCTCAAAAGTAGGATGGGGGGGGGGTAACAGTGAAATCGTGCTCAACTCCTCTTCTGCTCATCTTTTTGATTGATTCTGATTGATTTGAAATTATGGAAATTAAGTTGATGCAAACGGCACCAGTCTATATAGTAGGTACGTGTAGACAATAATAGGTACTACGGAATGAACTACACGATGTTTGTTTGTCTTTCTTTTATTAATAAAAGTTTCCTTTTTCCAGTTTGAATTTTGAAATTAATATTTCGTTTTCTTAATTTTGTTTCTATACTATAATGTGATTATAAAAATGTCTAAATATTCTATGAAATTATACAGGACAGCAATTTACACGTAATGTTGAGTTTTTGTTGGTATTGTCGCCTGCTGAACATCTCTCTCCCAAAAGAGTGTCTTTTCGCTGATTTCACGTCACAACAGACAAGTTGGTATAGTTGCTCGACTTTACTTTGTTTGTAATTCAGATAAGGTATGAAGTATTTTTCCAATTAATTAACGAATTGATAGTTGGGAAACTAAAGTTGTCTGTTATTGGCCATTGATCCTCTATTTGTGAGGTTAATTAGATTTTAATAGGAAAGAAATCACGCAACACCTTGTTTTGCTGGCGGGAAACGTAACATTTGGTACAGAGGAATTATTGCATGGAATTTATTAACTAATTCATTAGTTAACTCATACGATACAGATACTAGGTACATATCTACCTATAGCACGGCATAGGCAATATAACTATTGCTGACGGTCGAAAATATCTTTATTATTGATTGGAGTTTTGTAGTGAGTATATTCTTGTTACATAGGTACCAAATTCATTATCGTGTCATAATTTCAATGGTAAAATAATCTTTTCTAGTATAACATCAAACATTCTATTAAACCGGTTATAAAATGATGTCGTGTATATCTAATGCGGATGTATTTAACCATAGCGTGCACCCCATTAAATTAAATCCATTTATAATCTGTTTTCAGGTACGTTTTTTATTATCTTATTTAGAATTCTCATTTAAAATGTATTAATATTTTTTACTCGTAGAAAGTTATTTCCTAATGAAAAACCTTTTTAAAAAACACCTTCAATCAATTTTTACCAATTGTATCGATTTTTTGACCAAACTTCGCGAAAATGGCCTCTCTACAACCTTGTTCATTTATAGCATTCAGTTTTTGCTGCATGATAGCCAACATAATATCATTCTAAAGAATGTGAGCCTTCGCATTTAACTCCGTTATTGACGTTACGTGTTTTCAATCATTGGTGACATTGTTACAATCTATCATAATGAGTGCTGAGTAGCTTCACAGAATTAGAAGAAGACGCCCTTATCATATCATTTCCTGAATCGATATTGATTACATATTCTAGTGCTAATTGCAATTATTCGAAATGTCTTTTGTTTCGGAGGGGTGTGGGGTTTATATAATAGAGATTATTTTGGAATTAGTCGAGCTATTTTAGACACTGTGGTGCTGACCTACTAAACGACAAATAGTATTTCTAGAGCTCCTTACATAACAAGACCACGATGACCATCCATAGTTGGCACGATAGCCTGCCAAAAGGATCAATTACCTCCCTACATTATCTTATTACATTTGCTTGTAAGGTGGTATAATATATGCAGTGCTACAAATAACTTCTTATGTCTGACGTCATGACGTTGGGTGCGGCTAATCGTATTCTCCCTTATTCAACGAAATCATTGTCATTCTTAAGTTGGAGGCTACTAATCTGTTCGCATGAAATCTACATCTAATTAAATTAATTATCAAAAATGATGTATAATCCAGAAAGGTAATAATTTGCCTGGGTTTCGTAATATAGACCGCTTTAAATAATATAATAAGATTTTCTAAATATAAAAGTAGTTTTAAATTAATGAAATCAATAAATAAAACGTGTTGACTCATGTTTCAATTTCCGCATAAGAAACTATCTATAATAAAAAGAATTCAATATCGAATAATGATTTTAGTTTATAAGGAATTATGCTAAATTGATATCTGCAGTATATTTAGAAGAAACTAGGGATTACACAAAATGTCAATAGCCTCTTTCCTCCTATTGTTAGAATTCAAATAGCATCAATACAAATAAATTAAACCTTAAAGCGATCGAATTGACTATATATCTAAAAACTGACATTTATATTGGAAGGTCAAATCGACTATTTAATTATTCCAGCGGAGTAATTAAACAAAATTGCTTTAGGACGCAAACAATTTAACTCGTATGTGTTTATTTTTATGATTTCGATGTTTTCTGTAATGGTTAATACACTAAAATTAATAATTTAAACATAATAAACTTAGTAATGGTATCTTTGAATTTGTTGTATCTTCTTTGAAGGGCAATTTTTATATTTTATAAACTTGTAATTATATGGATTTTATTATCTAGCTAAATAATACGAAACAAGTATAGAAAACACGGAACCTTGTAGATGTTGCCATGATAACATTTCTGAGTACAGTTTTCATGTGTAGTAGGTCAATAAACTTTGATATCTAACTGCAGAGGTGCCACAACTACGCTTATCTAATGCGATGACAAACTATTTATCTACGCGGATGTTTTCGTTATCTTGGTTCCTGGTTCCAAATATGCCACACCTACTTGTTCTATGAACTTTACAATTAAGCGCTTTGTACAAATCTTCATCAAAAGCCATGTCCAACACAACAATTATATAATAATTATACAAAGTCAATAAACTGCACAAGCAATTAATAATGTTGCAATTACAAAAACAAACAAATAATGTTTTGGATATACTAACACCATTTCAATTTTGAATTTTATTTCAAATATTACTTGTATAACTGTAACATACAACAAAATTTAAAATTTCTATTATATTGTCAAAATAAACAACTTAGCGCGATTTTAATAATTTACAAATTGAATTATGTTATTTGCTCTATATAAAGCTTTCGTTTACTGGAGGAGAGGGTCCAATGGATTCCTTTGTTTAGAAAAGTAATGGCATTGTTTTAATACAAGCTGTACTGATTAATGCTTTTATGAAAATTCATATTTATAAGTTAAGCAAGTTTTGTGGAAAAATCGGATGCATACGAAAACTTGTGTCCACTCACCACCCTATTTGTCAAGATCCCCATCGAAACAAATCCTTTTTTCACAACTAACTAAATTTGCAGTCAAATTGAAATTCTCTTATCTTTTTTATTTCTTGGAAATGACTTAGGTACCTATTAATATTATTTCATGGAATTCATTTATTTTTGGAATTTCCACCATTGTATCCTACCACCCAAAGAAATCTAAGACCATCCTTCTCTTGTCAACTCTTCACAACGACCAATCGATCAGTGAAGGCGGTAATCATGAGATCATCACATACTATAATCATACGAAGAGTGCATTGGATGCCATGGACCATGGAACTACACATGTTATCGAACGAGTTCACACTTTTCTCCGATATCCTTGATATTGCTGGCCACAATGCATATGTGCTATGTCGACATCGACAATCTGCTGGTGGTGATAACATCACAAGCAGGTATGACTTCTCATGACTCCTAACCTTGGAGAAGAACTCACCCGGCCCATGATGGCATCCAGGGCTGCTAAACCCAATGTAACTCAATCAGCCGACCACTTATGTACTGAATGTATGCCATGAGAGTACACAATGACATTATCAACTTTTATTGTTGCACCGATTTTATTACGGCAATATATAGTATGTAACATACAGTATACACAACATTATTATGTTTAAATCTATGTGATAAATTTACTAGATCGTCGATCTTTCTTAGAAAAATTTAATTTCAAAAATTAACATTCTGGAATAAATAGTGCTGTGGTCAGTGGATGCCTACTTTGGATATACATTAATGGTAGAAAGCAATAAGCTATGTACATAATTTTAATTTCATTGAACTCAGATCAAAATTCTGATTATAAGTAACCCCTTAGTATATTATTTTTTTGACCATATTTCATGTTTTGAGGGGGTTCATTTGACCCCCCCCCCCAACCTATTCCTGTATCTTATTTTCTTGTCTAATCTCTCTGGACTTGAACTCTGTCAATGAACTTAATTTCGATGATTAATTTACGTGCAATTAATTGTTTTCCTCCATTATATTTTCCACTTCACTTAAATGGTAATTACCTCTTAATTTTTTTAATAATCAAAGGAACGATTAAAAAAGCGATTTGAAATTTGATACAGTCAATGTCGTATGCGTATAGTCTTATTCAACAATATGCGGTATTATTAAATACAATTGGAATACGTGTTCAGTACGTTATAATCGTATTTATAATGTATAATATCTACTCTTTTAATCAAAGAAATTTGGTATAGTTGTTGGTTGTCATGGATACAACTTATGCGGATATAATTATAATTGAATTTGAAGGACATCATTGATGGCTCGAGATGCTGAAAACCGGAAACGGTGACATTTGCTGAAATCTAAGATAGATTGTATAATCAATGTTTCTTTTATAAAATATTGATGCGTAAAGATTGTTAAACTATTGTCTACTTATCTGTAGATTTTCCTTTTACGACGTAATTTGTTTTGTTCTTTTTATCATAAAATCTTTTTCAAATTGGATTAATTTAACTTTATTGTAGAATGAAGCTGCCCCCTCAACAAATTATTAACTTTTAATATTATTCAACGTGGCTATTTTGACACTTATTACGATAAAGCTATTGATTTTATTATTATTTCGGCTCAGTCATTTTCTCAACTTAACAGCATTAAAAATAATTGCGAATTTTTCGAATAAAATACAGATTTATATTTGGGGTTCTATAAATAGAAAAATCTAATTATTAAACTGCGCTCACTATCTCTTTCGGGAGATCTACTCCTTTCCATTTCGATTAAGATGTCTTTGATCGGGTAAGAAATTTTATTCACATAAAATGCTTGATTCTCTAATGTTTATACATTATATTCTTTATAACAAAAAAACACTCTGCATTAATCAAGAAAGGAGAATGGAATTTGTGTTAAGGATAGAAATCACGCAATTAGCAAATGTGTTTAATCGTTTCTGGGAAAGTTTGTTGAAAAATCCTAATTTGGAATAAGACCTATCATTGATCAGAGTTAACCCAGTGAATATATGATTTATTTATTCACGTATCAGTTATCTGTGAGAGGTGAGCCTTTGTTTCGGTATTAAAAACAATTTTTAATTATACATAAAAACAATTAATTAAGTAACTTAACATATTTTTGTTTTTTTGGGTTATATTAAGTTAATATAATCCAAATAGTATTTCAGATGTAATGTATGTTAAATATTTAAATTCTGAACTTATAAGATAAAAGAATTACGGATGAGTATAATATTAATTATAGTAGTAAGGGTTATCTATCTTTGCCATAGATATTTAATATATGTATACATAGATTAGACATCTAATAAAAGTATAAAGAATCATTGTTGTGATTTTGTTTCCGTCAACGATTGGCTAATTAGTTATCGTTTTAAGCTGTGCACTATAGAAAAATTAATCAAATCTATTTGAAAACGAATAAGTATGAATTCTGCTAAAAATTCTTCCGAAAGAGGTCCATACTCATCGTCACAGTTCTGTCCATATTGAACTGTATTTACAGTTCAATGGTTCTGTCTATGAACATTATATTATAAATATCGGTTAAAAACAACCGGGCGGTTCAAAAAGCCCAAAAATTACTTAAATATGGAAAACTATATTATAGTTATAGTTAGTACAGTTCCCAGGATTTGAATTAACATAGGAAGATGCTATAGATATTGAAAGCTATAGATAGACAGAATAGGTGACGGGATTTAAATTAACATAGGAAGATGCTATAGATATTGAAAGCTATAGATAGACAGAATAGGTGACGAGATTTAAATTAACATAGGAAGATGCTATAGATATTGAAAGCTATAAATAGCCAGAATAGTTAATGGGATTTGAATTAACATAGGAATAATGTAATGTACGATTAGTACTTTGCCTGCTTCTATAAATAGATCCATATTCATGATTGTCAATCTTGTTTCCTGTATTTCTTTACCACCAACTTGATAGCTTAGTCGTGGAGCTAGATATAATATGTCTTCTTTAGGTAATATATGTATATTATGATCTTATTTAGTACTAGATAGTGCTAATTACATCCCTCTCTTCATCTCCTATGACAGCTTCCTCTCCGGTACTACACGACCACTTCACCTCACAATCCTCCACAACACTCTCCACCGAGGATAGCATCAAGTACGACATGTCCGACCTGGACTCGGAGACAGTTCAGGAACTTCTTCGATACGTTTACTCGAGAAAGATTCCAAACAACCTGGGCTCACTGGCTCGAGGACTACTTATAGCTGCTAATAGGGTAAATACATAAAACTAAAAATGACGACCTATTTTTTTCAATATTGATTCAAAATCACAGCTGTAATTTCATGTTAACGATTTTTAATGCAATAGAAATTAATACTACGATTTTAAGAAAATTCTATAGCAAATCCCACATCTAAATTTACGCGTTGAATCAACAAATCGAGTAGGTCAACATATATGAGATATACCTCGAATGGGGAGAAGACACAACAACAACAACAAATTTTGTTCACGCAGTATTTATGTTTGCTTCATTTCAAAGAAAGATTTATCATCTATAGTTAGATGACTTTGAAAGGTCAATCTTTTATTGTTGAGTTATTATCCTGACTAATTTAGTTAGAAAAACAACAAACACACTCTTCTTTGTTTCCACAGTTTCAGTTTATTGTATGTTTTTTCTACCTTTCCACAAAGCTTTATTTATACTCCCTCTCTTCAATTCCTTTTTCACAACAATATTAAGAAACCCTTTTAATAGATTCCATTGAGAGAAGTTTATAAAACTTTCTTTTATGTAAACCTGTTTTGTTTGTCATCTCTATTATTCCCATGTTTGGAACACTTCAGGCTTTAATTTAATTATAACATGCAAATTGACTGTTTTTACCGATATGTAGTATACGTCTGATACTTCTGGGCTTCTTTGTTACATAATTTTGTGCTACTGTTGTCACCTTCAGCTTCAAATCACTCGGTTGAAGGCGATCTGTGAATCAGACCTGATTCAGCAACTTTCTGTAGACAACGCCTGGGCAACTTTGGTTTTGGCGGAGGAGCAGAACAGTGAAATTGTTTCCCGTGAAACAATTGAATTTATCGTTCAGTAAGCATTATGCCTGTTCTTTGTGGATTGAATGAGGGACTATACTATAAAAAAGTATAATTGTAAATAATAACCAATATAAACCAATAATATGTTGATGATTTTTTAATGTATACAGATATAAGCAGAAAACATTATAATAATTAACATTTTTAAAAGTAAAATGCAACGTGAAATTTACATAAAACTTTGTTTTTGAGATATTGTAAATTATATAAATATTTAAACTACATTTATCTATTAATATCAAAATATGTTATATATATATTATATAGACACCATTTTTAAAATAGTTTTATTGATTATTTATACATTTCCTGGCGATTCCAATTTCATCCCTGGATTGAATATTATATTTATTCAGTTTTTCGATAAAAGTTTCCTTATTGATTATTTTAATTAGGTAATATAAAAAAAGAAAACAATTTTTTGTTTAGTCTCATTTTTCCACATTAAATTAGGCGCGCAATTCTTAATAACTAAAATGTAACCTTTGATAATATTAAAACTATACCTCCTAGTTGCCATAAAATTCTCTTCTAAACTTAATTAATTAATTATACAGTGTTGTTTTTACAGACGAAGATTTTTTCCGTCCTTCCCAATCTACCGATATATGTCTGTTTTCTCTCTGACAGCTTTCTTCAAATACTTTTATCAAAATAATTTAATTACTGTAAACCAGCTTGAATAGAAAGTGACCTATATTTAGACAAACTTATTATATTAATTGGAACAGTAAGTAACCTAAATTATCTTTGCATGACACTTAAAGTAGCTATAACTTCTAGCTCAGCGATCTAATAACCTACTTCACACACCTCTCTAGGTTCTATATTATGGAATATAAACAAGAGGATTCACATAATCTTAGAGTGGAAAAAATGTTGGTACTCTCTGCATAAAACCTTTTCAATTAATGCAATGAAATTAACATGCGTATTTCATTTGTGTATCTTTATATTAAATATAAAGATACACAAATAAAAAGAAGGTCAAACAATAAATAATTTATTGTTTGACCTTCTTTTTATTATCGATTTTCTCATTGAGTTAGAAAGATGCTAGATAGATATTGCAAGTTATAGATAGTCAGAATTGTTGTCGGATTCGAATTAGCATAGGAAGATGCTATAGATAGTGAAAGCTATAGATAGACAGAAAAATTGCCGGGATTTGGTGCCTGTGCTATAAATAGATGCCTTCTCATACCAATCGTTCGATCTGTCTTTTTTATCGACAAAACTAGTTGATAGTCCTCTCTCAACAAAAATCTCTTGTCTTCTCTCTCTCGCAGAAATTCGCGCAAGGTGGTGGCTTCTCCTGGGTTCGAATCCATCGCCAGCGAACATACGCTTCTAGTCTCGCGCATATTTCTGGCTCTCGCCGCTCGCAACAACAGCGTATCTGAGAGTCCGCAGCCGCCCTGCAGCAAGCGACGCCGAACTAATTTGCTTGAAACCACCGCAAATAACAACACCTGCAAATTGTGAGAGGAAGATCAATGCTCTGACGTCATTAGAATTGGATTATCGATGCAATAAATATAGTATATTATTTTTTTCTTCAGTTTGGTGTTGTCATGCTTGTGATACCAAAAAATAATTTAAAAAATCAAATTGTTGGCTAATAATGAAACCATTCCAATCTAGACAAAAATGCTTTCAATATTTTAATTCGCTTTCTTCCAAAATCAATTGCAATACTTGGAAAAAGGTTTTAAGTGATGGTTAAGCTTTTAAGTAAATCTCCCCCCTCCTCCGTTTTTGTTACAGTGTAATCATTTATGCGTTTTCTTCGAGGTTTAGGAAATTGTGATTGACTTGTTTTGTAGTTGAATTGTTTGTTTGTGGGTGGGGGGTTGGTGGGACATGATGCGATGCATTTGATCATAATATTTGGTTTCCTTGACAACTTCATAATATAATCCATCTCAATTACAAAACCTTCACTGTCAACTTGACAACTCTCCTGATTTCTTTCAGAACTGCTCGCTGGGCTGTACTCAGCGTTTTCTGATCATATATTTGACTTTGTTTGTTTTTGTCTTCTCTTTTTTTGCTATAGAAATCTCTAATTTGTTACTAGCTCGCTAATTTGGTACTCTAATTATTCCTTAAATTCACACTTAACATTTGTTATTTAGTGCAAAAATTTATAATATTCATTTGTTTTAGTTGTTTATTAAATAATATTTGTTGACGGCTTGTATGCCCTTGTTATAAAATATATGTAGTAAAAGTTAATTGTGTTATAAAACATCCCAACTCATTGTGTTTTTGAGTAAATAATGAAATCATTGTGATAGTATTAATTGATTAATTAATGTGTAGGATGTTATCAGGCCAATATTTACAATTAGATTATAAATGCTTAACGTTTTTCGCTCCAAGTTAGTTACCATACTCTATGCAAAATTCCAACATTATGTCCAAAATTTCATTTATCTGGCTTAAGATCTATATAAGTATATATTTCTGTTCCACAGAGTTTTTGGAGCACCATAGTATGAATAATTAATCGAATTTTTACAATTATGTATTCATTTATTTGTAACTGTTTAATACATAGTATACTACTGTTTTATATATTCCAGTAGTAGTTAAAATCATGTTAATATTTTTGTATTTTAGTGTATGATGTGAATACTTTTGTCGAGTCCTTATGTGCATTCTCATTCACGATACTTTCACCAAAGCTGTCTCTATTCCTATGACATAAGCGCCAAACATGTTAGTTATTGTGAAACATATATCCCACAATATTGTACTGTTATCTGTATAAATATTACATCAACTTCAATATTATAAGTTTGTTTTTCTTATTTGCAATACAATTACAACGTTGTCCACTCCTAGAGATGAGCTTTGTTGGCATAATTATGCGTCTTCTTAATAGCGTTGCATTTTTGTACATTTTTAGTTGTTTGAGGCCAACCTGTGTACACATCAACTCTTTTATTATATGTATCCTAAATTTCAATGTTAATATAATGTGTGAATTCTTCATTGTTTGAAGCATATCAGTATTGCATATGTTAGCAATGTGATGGAAACTGCACTTGCTTTTTCACTGTATATCTTTTTCTTGACTATGTTATGTAATGATTAATTATCAGATACACCTTTCTTATGTAATAACAAGAAACTTAACTATAATTTGTTTCAAAAGTAGTCAAGGGGCTGTAAAATTGTGTTGTATTTATTGTATTGGTCATAGGCAAGTTTTTAACACTGAAGAAACAATCTAAAAGCTAGTTTCATAAGTCGATTAAGAATCCCACTTTTCCGATAAATAAGGAATGATGTTATAGAGAAAATAACAAGATTAATTAATTAGCTAATTTTCAATAATAAATTGTTCTACAAAATTTGGTTAGGAAACAACTTAAGAGGTACTTTAAAGCAAATACAGTTCCGAGTAAAATAACTGAGTACAACGAGGGCAAAAGCC
>JAUZNC010010029.1:1425-12128 GCA_034780395.1 Vannuccia rotundouncinata | reverse complement strand
CTAATTATAGTTTCATATGAGATTTGTATAAGATATTTACAAAACTTGTATTGAATATAGATGTTTACAAGTTGAGTTATTTACAACTTGACCTCATTCTGAATTGTCAAAAAGCATAGAACAGGAATATATATATATAAAAAAAGAAGAAAATTCAAGACAATTTATACCTGAATAGACTGGGAACTTTGAATCTTCTTTTGGTTGATGCTAGGCATGAATTCAAATTATAAAAACCCACTTTCAATAATACTTTTAAAAATTTATGTCTAGAAAAATGCTAAAATTCCCTTTAAGGACATTGTCTATACTAATAATCAGCATATTTTTTTTAATTTAATACTATACTCATACTGAATGATAATTTTCGTTATTTGATTGTACTGTCAAGAAATGTGACTAAAAATGCCATTACATATTTTATATATCTATAGACAGCTTGTAATTGAAATAAATCATATATAAATCTAATATATTTGAATCATTATATAACAAATAAATAAAGATTATACTGTTATAAGTTAATAAAACATATACATACGTAGAAAAACATTTCATCTAAATTGCATTTTTCAGAAAATTTTTAAAAATTTATTCATACTTATAAAACCAGTTATATAAATTGACAGCTATTGCCATTATTGACAAATAATCAAAAAAACATCCGAAATATAAAAATATAACTTATAAAATTAAAAGAAAAAGTAAGTTGGTTCTGAAGTGATAAAAACTATTAATATTATTTTAAAACTTACAAATTTCGCTATTTAAAGATGGCTGACATTCTCCATCACGTGAAGTATTATCTAGGTCAAAAGTAATTGTTTTATTCATTATAACACCTTTTGAATTTAATACACAACATCTGCATTTTATGTCATTAAATTTTTTGTTTTATTACTCAGTGTAAAAATATAATTGTAAACGTTTTCTTAATAATTGTATCACTACTTTATCATAAGACCATGTGCATGTTAATATTAAATTTTAATGGTTTCCGTTTTGATACATTGCAACTAACCAATAAATTATATTTATTCAATTGTGTGCAATATTGTTCGTTTTACACAATCCTTATTTTCAATTTCGTCATAGTGTTGTTTTTTGCACAATATGTTATCATTATTGCATTGTTTTGCTTATTTTGAAAATACTTCGTATTAAACTGAGAACTATATTTACCAAACACAACATGAAACAATCCCATTAAATATAAATTGGCAAACCTAAAGCATGATAAAGCATGATTTCGAAAATGTAACAATTTACAAATTAATAATAATGTTCGAGGCAGTTACTAATGTTCACTCTTTTCCCTCCAAGGTGATTTCGTTCGGTGGTGTTTTCTCCTGCGTCGTTTAACTGTGACGTGAACTGACATTTTACAAATGAATAATGCATACTTATAGCAATTATACGTGCAACATAAATAAATAGAAGTGAACTGGTCTCAGCTACTGAATAAAATTCTCTACAAAACTCGTGACGTTATTGGCTACTTTATATTACGCTAATATTAGATTGATGAGCTTAATTCTCGAGCCCTCATTTTATCAATAAGGTTTGATATATATTAATAGTCAAATTCCCTTTTATACGCTTATATAGATTGACATATTACATTTTTTCTAGTAACAGTTTTATTAACATATTTATATCAAACACATTTTTCATCGTGCATATATTGATACAAATATTAATGAAAATTTAGATTATAGCGTTATATTAATGTAGGTACAAATCAAATTATTTCTAGATGCGTTGCCTACTACGAAGTGATTAGCAGTCCATCAACCGAATAATATTGGATAATAAAATCAATACAAAGCTTTAAACCAATCTTATCTCTACCTTGATTATTAATACATTGATGTTCAATGTGTGGTTATAGATTCAAGGTTTTGCCGTTAATTTTATACCATTTTTAAAATTATATTGATTCAAATATTGCAAACTGAAATATTTGTAATTTATAAAAATGATCAAAATAATTTTTAAAATTATCTTTGATTTATAAATACAATTTGATAATAACAATAAGAAATGTATTCGAGCAAAATTATTTTATTCTAAACATTCTACAGTTATAATAATATTTGAATAAAGACTAATTAACAGGTATTACATCAAAATAAAAACATAATGCATGTATTCAATTGTCCGAGTAGATAACAAATATCAATGGATGATCTTATTATAATAGCGCATATGAGTAAGTAGGTAGTGTGAATTGTCCATTATTAATTAAACACAAATATGATAAACGTACTGATAATAGCTTAAATATGTATCATCAATTTTATCGAAATACTATATAACATATTTACGTTCTTCTGTAATATACAATGAAAAGAAATTCTTCGTGTAATCAAATTTTGCGGATAAAATTCAGGAACCGCGGATATTTAATTGGTAAATTAATTCACAAAGAGAAAAAGTTACAGCTTGAAATGTACGAATTTAGTTTAATTCCAGTTAACCACAGTCCCTGACTATATGTATATAAAGAGCAAGATACTAAATTTCTACAAAAGTATTAACTCGTCTGAATACTATCACAGCATGTGGATAAAAGGGAGTTCCCTGTATAGATCTGGATGGTAACACATAATATTTAGAATGATCATTGCGGTGCAAGTGACTCTTTGGTCATGGTTATAAAGTTGATAAGCGTGAATTATTTTGAAACATTTTTGACAGAAATTAAAACTTGACTTATACTAAGTAGATTGTGTAAGAGGGCAATAAGGTTCACATTACCAAATACAATTTTATTGGTATATAGCAAAATTATTAATTAGCCTAATAACACATTGATGGCTAAATTCTAATTAGTTAAACTAAAAAATGTCAATTAATTGCGACAAGGGTAATGTGAATTACAATGAAATGTAAATATAGTAACATTTCATTAAGAAGTTTTAAAAATATATCAATAGAAATCTACTGAAAGCTATAACAAATGAACGAACTATTTAAAAATCTACCAGTCACGATGAAGAGTTACGAATACATTGAACTAAGTTAAGATTGAAAATGGTGAATATAAAATCTTGAAAATAAAAAAAACAATAATTGTGACTTCATGTACTTCTTATTTTACAGAACAAAATGTGATAAAATTCTCTATACAATCCTTCGTTATGAAAATGAACTTGATATAGTATCGATAGATGCTATAATATACTTTAATTCCAGATTATTAGTATTTTGCATATAGAAAGCCGTGATTGAGTATGTTTTAAGAATGCCTATTAAGAGGGCTATTATCGACAAAGTGCAACATAAATTTGAATTCTAGAAAGCTACTACTGGAATAAATATGGAGTTTAATTTTTTAATTTTACGGAACAATTTACTAGTAGCATGACAAGAAAAACGAATGAATAGTGGAACGTCAATATAAAATATACATTGTAGTTTAAAAAGTGGTTAAAAATATTTGATGATTTTGAAGTATATGATAAAAATGAGCAGTGCTTTTAAAATGTATATAACTTATGAATTGTATTTACATAAGTAACACCTTCTAATTGATATTACCGTCGAGAACTAATCTATAGCACAAATTAAAAGGGAGTGGAACACGGTGAAAATACTAAGATTTGAAACCGTCATAACGGTGAACGAGAGGCAATTTGTCGACTAGCCCCATTGTATCCCGGAGTTGGCGGTGCCGATTGCGTAGTAACATTAGGGGAACGCGATCGAGGGGTAGATGGGGTCCCTGATCTCGAGGTTACCACTTGGGAGAACAGGGGAAGAAGGGAGTAGACCACTTGTTCGGCCTGAATGTGTGTGATTTGTCGAAATTGGTAATAAGACGATAGTTAAGGGGAAATGTAGGATTTCAAATAAGCAAACATTTCTTCTTATATAGGGATTTTAAAATATTATGATAAAAAATCAATTAAACTAAAATCGATAAAATCGATAATTTACATATTTTTTCAAAATGTGTAAAGTTAGGTAAATACAGATACAAATGTTATAAATAAGTTTATATATAAATGATATATAAATTTATTATTAACTGTCATGTTTAAAGCTGGAAAGTATAATAATAATTAAAACATTTAAAGTGGAGAAATAATAAGCAGACTACTGAAATGATAGAATAATTATTGAAAAATAATTTTAAGTAGTAAATAAAAATAGTCAAAACTTCACCTTTTTAAAATCATTCAAAATAAATTTATTACATCAAAATTAATTATACTTTACACATTTTCAAAACAAAATATAATCAGTGAGAATTTTTAAAAGAATAAAATTATATATACAATAATATAATCAATCAAAATATGAAATAATCACATAAATAATAAAAATAAATGAGTAAAGGGAATATATTTAAAAAATCAATTTTACTTTTTCCTATTAGAAAGAAAAAGATATTTTCTTCAGATAGAGAAGAACAATCGTTTCAAATAATAGATATTATTATATAAAAAATGAAAATAATAACATTAAAATCTACAACAACCATATAGATAGACATTTAAAAACAAAAGGAAATAAAATGTTGGATGTGTAAGTGATACATGAGAAATGCAGGTGCAATCAATCACAACAAATATTGAAGAATAAAGTTATTCTATAAAATGAATGTTAGAAAGACAATCTATATGACTAATACACACAGTGAAATGAGGAAATCTTAACTGTCGTATAGGTAAGTGTGACCGTTTTAAAATCTTTTTACAGACTGTCCAAAAAACGTAGAAATATCTTTATTCAAAAATACCAGAAAAAAATGTTTTTTAAGGATATAATTCTTCGTAATAGTGTGTTTTTGTTTTCGTTAATATCTATAACTGTTCTACAATTTGTGTTCACGGTCTTTTTTGCCGTTTTTATTGTTACCAATCAAGCTGGCCGGTCTGAGACAACTTGAATAATTGTCGCCATGGCTAAAGGTTTCTATGGGGGCCATAATAGCGCCTCCGGGCCCATAGCAAGTGTCACTAGAAGGGGTCGTGCTGTGCTGTTGGTTGTGAACTTTAGCGAATTGAATAGAGAAGAGGCGGTGTGTGTGGGAAATTATTGCCTCTGTCTGAAGGTGCGTTGATGTTTTGTGTATAAGAGAAAGACAATAGGACAACAAGAATATACTGACAATAACACAGAAATTAGCTTTGTAAAACATTCAGTGATCTGGATTGGATTACAAACTTCAAAAGCAAATCAGGCAAAGTAAACCCTTGAAATATAATGAAATCTATTTTGAATTTTTCAGCGAATAGAAAGGCAGAAAGCAAGTTTTTTTAAATATCTTTTAATTAAAAAAAATATTTTAGTAAATGAATCCAGAAAACATAACTATTTACAAATAGTGCTTCTATTAAAAGAGATTACAGATAAACAATTGAGAAAATTAAGAAAATTACTCAACGACAACATTGATTATAATCAAGACTATTAGCAGATCAAAATGGGCGCTATTTCTTGTCTTACCGATGGTGATTTCATTTTTCGTTGCTTCACTTCTTTAGTGAGGGAATCTGAAAGTATCAATATTTCTCTAAAGGAGGCAGGCTGGCTCAACGCAAATGAAACGAACATGCGCACCGAAATAGAACAATAATAAAAGCCACATAGCATGAGTAGGACTTATCAAACAACTTAAATAACCAAATAAAACGCAACTTTAACTGGAACAAAAAACACAAAATCTACACTATATAGAGTTATAAATACAAAAAAATCAACATTTTCTACGAATACATGGCGTGTTAATATGAATTATAAGTAATTAATAAGGATAAAACTATTATTTATACTACAGTACTACAGTGATTTATTAGTGAGTAATGAGAGAACTGACAACGTTAAAATAAATAAATAAATAAAACATGGAAAGCAGCTGCCTTTAATATTGTTGTTGAATTAAACTTTTATAACATCAAAAGAATCGAATTGAACCTGTTCCCATGACAAAATTTTCGTAAGAGAAATAAGAATAAAGACCGAGTGGAAAAAGAAGGAGGGCGGGAATGGGAGATAGAGAGAGAGAGAGATAGAGAGAGAGAGAGAGAGAGAGAGAGAGAGAGAGAGAGAGAGAAAGGGACGGAGAGAAAAATGATGAGATCGAGGACGAAGATAGAGAAGAGAATAGGGACCAGAGGAAACTTACCAAGATGCTCGATTATAAAGAAATCAGTCTTTTGTGTGAAACAGCGCCTGATGTGTGAGAGTTGGATAAACAACTGAAAGAAGACAAACAACACGGGAACATCTAAAGCATGCCTAGAGGACAACAGAGGTGACTCAAGAGTAGAGGCCGCGTGCCGTTTGGCGAAGAGAAAGAGAGAAGAGAATATTGTGCCTACACTACCATAGTAAATAACTACCTATCTAAATAAATTAATGATTTCTAAATTAATACCTATCAGTTGACATGTAGCGCACCAGGGGAACCAAATAACAAATTTATGATCTTAGATTTAAAATAACCGTCCCCCTAATTTTTAAACTTTATTAATCTGACAATTGTTCAAATCTAGCGTTTGACTTAATATACCCTTTGGATCCATATTTTTAATACTCTATTTAAACGGGCTTGCTCTTGGATAAAACTGTATAAACATAAAATTTTTATAGCATATCATTTCCCTTTGTAACTATTTGACCATGTCAAAATATTCTCCCCCTCCATTCCCACCCATTATTGAAGTTGCTTATTAGTTTAAGGGAAAGGGTAAGAAGACAAGTAGTAAAGCTATCAAGGTTAATACTAAGAAAATGCTGTCAAAAAAGTCAGTTTTGAATATCTAAGAAAACATCCAAGGTAGGTGTGTGTGAAAGATTTGTGTCAACAAATCTAATAAACAAATATGAAAAGAATCCCAATAGTTAGACATAGAGTTAGTGAGGTTGACTGTTTTATTGTATAACATTACTAAAAATAATTCGATAGTTATATTTAATTAAAAGTTTGATGCGTTACACATAATAACTCTAAACTTAAAAATAAAACAGTGAGGCAACAGGTATATAGGTGACAACATGGACAGACAAACATTTAGACATTAAAACAGATGAGTGCACAAAATTACAATTAATGTTTACACCCAATGACTTGCTTTTTTACGTGAATTAAATTATTCAAGTTAAGTTAAATAGGTTTTGCCTCCAATAGCAACAGTGGAATCCACTTAATGAAATCGCTTTTTAAAATCAAAATATGGAGAAAGGATTTGCAGGTATCTTTTACTTCTGATAAATTATCTCTTTAAAAATCAATACATTGAATATAAAAATCAATAGAATAATTTTCCCAATTTAAATTACCAAAGAATTAAATTTTAGGAGCTTGTGATTATAGTGAGCCGTTTAATAAGTTTGAGTATATACATACCCTACTCTTATAAGTTATAAAATATTATGCATTCACTGAGTGAGTATTTATTAAGTTTTAAAGAAATAAAATTTATTAGAATTATAATTATGACGTATCTCAATCCAATATAGTATATATTATTATAAGTTTGCTCTTATTTTAGTGAATTTCGGTTTATAAAATCATCCGTCTAATAAAATCCTCTGACTTCGGCTCATATTTTATTTTATAGTGATCTTATTTAGCTTATTCCACCATATAGTAAACATTTTTTGCAATAAAAGAACACGTCAAATTAGGTAGTTATATAATAAAAAGCATGCAGTGATCTAGAAAAATATTCCAGTTCAATGGTTCACCAGTACAATTATTATAAGGATAATATATTATATAGGTAGTATACAAGGTATTACCTCCAACTCCTGGTTGATCAAAATGAAGAAAACACATCGAAATACGCACATGAAAAAAAATACGCAGGACCACCGTTGAGACAAAAGCATAATTATAAAACTGTAAGGTATATAATCAAGATTTATATTGAAAAAAAAATAACACTGATTTAAATTTAGAATTTCAAAATTAAATATTAGAAACACTCTTTATTATATAATTCAAAATTCGTAGAGTAAAAGAATAACTTTAAAATTATTGGAAACCGATTTTTTGTTGTTGAAAAAATCAATATAATAAACAAAAATTTCATGATAAAATAAACACAGTATAGGTAACAGAAACATATAAATAGAGAGAAAAATTAAAAAAAGTTTGAAATAACAAATGCCGTGGGGCAACGAAAATAATTAAGATCACAAAACTGTAGGCTATAATTTTCATTATAATATTACAAAGCGTTATAATTACACATCATGTAGTAAAAGTACATTTCAGCCCAATCAATATTAAAACAATCCTGGTTCTTATATTATAATTACTGAATTATTTAACACTGTGATAAAGCTAGGTAGATAGCCAAACGATTGGGCAACTCTCCCCCTATAAAGAATAACAAACGAAGAAGCACAATACACCTTGGGATAACATACCTTTTTGTTGTGAAAGATGAGTCCAATGCCTTCCATACAGACCTGGAGTATCCCCGTGTCGCCGGATTTTGGATCTTGTATGGGAAAGTCACCCCCCACCTCGGTAGCTATTAAAAGAATAAGACGATGGATGATTAAATTAATAATCATCATGATTAATTATTTTACACTTTAAATTAAATGATTCAAACATTTTGTATTGTATTTTATATTTTACATAAATTAAATTAAATTAATACAAAAATTAATCAAAATTAAAAAAAAACTCCAATTTAGTCAGTAAACACAATTCCATCCAAATTAATTATATTAGATCATCAATCGATAATTAAAAAAGATGTATTATCCTTTTTTAAGTAAAAATCCTACTAAGATTATATTATTATATCAGCGTTAGTGCAAAGTAAGTTAAATAAAGTTAATAAAATTACGTCATGTTTTACCACCGCTGTTGGATATTTAAGTACCATTAGGAGAGACTTGTACAGAAAATTAAGTTTTCTGAAACACGTATCATTAAAAATGAGAAAATAAAAATAAATAAATCATGCTTCTACGATCACTCAACCTGACTCCATATTAAATAATCTAAATTGTCTAAACTGTTCGTCGACGACCGAATGAAAGGAAACTTCTTATATATTAAGATGAAAATATCTAGGTAATTCAAGTAGCGAAAATTTTTAAAACAGTTATCATTCCCGAACTGATAAAATACTATAAATATGACATTCAAATGCTTACCAATTTTTGGAAAAAATAGTGCTGCAAATAACGCATTTAAATTGTTTCAAATTATCTGATTACTTAAAAATTTGGTTAGGAAATCACACGTTCGAATGAATATATTATAAAATCAAAAACACAGAAATTCACAAACATCATCTAAGTCTGGTGTAAAAACGGATTCAATTGTGGATAATTATTGTTAACCTTCGTTACAGTTATTAATTTTATCAACATTTTGTATTATTGTTGAATAATTGGCTAAACATACTTGGTGGTTTTTTGGTGGTTCTTGAGACGGCTCGATTCATAGTTTCTTTGATGCAGTTATAGAGTTCTTTACACTGTTAAATTCAAGAGAAGGTTAGTTATTAAAAAAATTTGAAGTTTTTCACTCATTTATAAAACAATGAGTATTACCTTTTTCGTGTAGAATGTCTTCAGTTGTGTTTGACCCTCCTCTTTACACCAGAGACAAAGAACACGTGACTTGGGACAATAGGTCATATTCACCAACTTCTCATACCACCACCTGCCAACGATAGCGCCGGTCACACTGCGTAAGATCAAGCAGTCGTCGCACACCTGCAATTAATTCATACATTCTATAGTATACTACTCATACATTTGTAAGTAGTATATAAATTAGATAATAAATTGTTTAAATTTACCTCGAGGAAAAGCATATCTCCAGTATGATTTTCACCCCAGTGAACAGTAAAACATTGCTTCTGCATCAAACGACTGACCATTGGCTTCAAGTCAATATCATTCCCGTGCTATACGTTAGAAGAGAGAATTTTTTAACAGAAACAAAAGTATTTGTGACTTCGTATTAAATTTTGTAAATATTTAAACATTTTTATTACTCAATAACACAAAAGCATGACGTGTATACTCACCAAACATCCAAGCTGGTCGAGAATAGTGTTGATCTCCTGGTTGTAGTAAGACCCAATATGACTCTTGGCCAAGAGACGCCGCACCTTTCTCCTCACCTCACTCTTCTCGACTCGCATCATCACCATGAAGGCGACCATGTTGTACAGGAGAACAGCTAGGAGGCGGTCTTCGTCCAGCTCCAACCGTTTCTTCTCAGTTGGTTCCAGACTGCTGTACCGGTCAATCATCTCCGTGGGGCCTTGGTCCATTCCTGATGGAGCAAAAATTGTTTAATATTACATAGTAGAAACAATTTAGAATGGTTCATTTGAACAACATATAAAACACTTACCAACAATGTCCCTCTCTTGTCCAACCGCGTCAAGGAAAGCGTCTTCCCAAAACTGAAGATGATTCCAAATCTTGGACCTTTCACTTGTGACCAAAGCTTCGAACAGATAGAGCCTCGATGCTTGCTCTTCTGTAGCAGCTGGTGCAGTGCTTACCTGAAACAAAGATCGATATTAGAGGGGTGGAATAGTGGCTGATGATCGATATTAGAGGGATAGAATAGTGGATGATGATCGATATTAGAGGGGTGGAATAGTGGCTGATGATCGATATTAGAGGGGTGGAATAGTGGCTGATGATCGATATTAGAGGGGTGGAATAGTGGCTGATGATCGATATTAGAGGGGTGGAATAGT
>JAUZNC010010018.1:2989-31502 GCA_034780395.1 Vannuccia rotundouncinata | reverse complement strand
CAATACACACCAGAGCTACAGAACAGTTCTGTTGTCTCTTCAATACACTCCAGAGCTACAGAACAGTTCTGTTGTCTTCAATACACACCAGAGCTACAGAACAGTTGTGTTGTTTCTTCAGGAGAACAAGCACAAACTGTGGCTGCTCTTCATCATCATGGATTGGAGTCTCTGGTTCAGATCGAAATGTTCTCCCATTTGGAGTCTCCTGTAGATGGCTCATCTCCTCACGTGGTTTGTGGTGCAAGTTTCACACCTCTGAGCACTTCCTCCGCGAATCAAGAAGCGTTGTCATGGCCGCCAGTTACATCGCTCTGCAGTCCTGTGAGTTATTTCGACTATCCGAGGTTCTCACAAGCATCCTGGACAGAAGATACCACCAAATCGGTGGCCCCCTTAGTCTTGTCAAGGTATAAATGCTTCCTATCAAGGTATAAATGCTTCCTATCAATTAACATCGAGAATTTTGACAATTTCATTTGAGAAATAACTTGATTTGGGTGTTTTGCAATGATGTGGTATGCGATGAGGAAATTAAAATGTTTCACAACTTGACATAAAGTTCCGTCATGTTTGAACTCTGAATGTTTCAGTAGCTTCGGGAAGGCAGGCGGTATCTGGGGGATAATCTTTCACATGTTGGGTGGTAATCTGCCCTCTCCACACCTTAAGGATATCCTCTTTCTTGTGTCTGATGGATCTATAACTTCATACTCGTCTGCTGGACACGTCAATTGGAAGGTGAGTTGTCTTCTGTAATATTCTATTTCTGATCTCCTCTCTACTCTACCATCTTTATTCGTAGACAAATAGTCAAGTTTCCTGGATCCATTTGAGCAATGTTGTAAAGTCTGGTCAACAATTGGATGACTCTATCCACAATATTTACACCAATGTCTTCACCCCATCACTGACAGCCATCAATATTCTTCATAAAAAACAGGTGATTAATAATTTAATGAGAAAATTTAATTCTTTTTATATATGAATATATTTTATCAATTTATTATTCTTCAATAATTTGTTAAATACTGCTAGAATTTGAATTTGAAAAAGTTCTAACTTTGTGTTGTGTTATCTAGGTGATTCCCAGTTTGTTGGTGATAGGCTGGGACTCCCTGTCATTGATAGATTTAGGGGATGGACACATTCTGGGAACACACGACCTGCCATGTCATCCAATGCAGCCACCCTGGGTTGAGGGGAACAGAATTGTGATACACTGTGACAACATGTGAGTTAATGTTTATGTCTTATGTGACACCATGTGAGTTAATGTTTATGTCTTATGTGACACCATGTGAGTTAATGTTTATGTCTTATGTGACACCATGTGAGTTAATGTTTATGTCTTATGTGACACTGAATTAATGTCTATATCTTATGTGATGTTTATGTCTTATGTGACTGTGAGTTAATGTTTATGTCCTCTGTGATACTGAGTTGATGTTGTTGTCTTAAGTGATACTGAGTTAATGTTTTGTCTTATGTGATACTGTGAGTTAATATTTATGTCTTATGTGACACTGTGAGTTAATATTTATGTCTTATGTGACACTGTGGGTTAATATTTATGTCTTATGTGAAACTCTGAGGTAATGTTTATGTCTTTTGTGACACTGAGTTAATGTTTATGTCTTATGTGATACTGTGAATTAATGTTTGTATCTTATATGCCACAATGATTTATTTTATTAAGTTTTTTTCTTTCGTTTACACAGCAAATAAAAATAATAATTATTTGTTTGTTTGTTAATAAAAGTTAACCATATTATATTAACATTTATTTTCTGAATCTTTTTATTTAACACAATTTATTAATTAAATAATTTTAATATGGTAAATAAAAACTTTCCCCTATTATTTAAAAGTTAAATCGTATATTTTGTTTCCTTTTTATTGATCTGTGTCTCTTTGTCTCTGCAGGCTGGTTGGCTTTGAGGTTGGGGAACGACAACAGTGGTTTTATCTGGTCATTCTCAGTACAACATTCATATTTTCTTTTGTTCTCCTCTCTTGGTGTTGTGATCCCGATAATCCTGTTTTCGGTGACCTTTGGATATGATCTATTTTCATAGTTTTATTGTCCAAATGTCAAATTTTTTTATCGATTAGTCTAATGAAGAATGAAGTTATAACTTACTGTCCGTAATTCACATCATTAGGAAGTCATTCTGTTCCAAATTTTAACTGCTTTTATTTTTTGAAAAGCATCGGACACATTTTTTAAATGTCTTTTTTCCGGCCCAATTAGACTGATCTTATATAAATGTTGAGTATTTTATATTTTCATTCTATTTCATAACTCAAACTATTGTTTCAATCTGAATCTGTTTTTGATTAATTTTTTTAAACCATTAACTTTTGATTCTTTAAGTATTTCGCATTTATATTATTGTATATAAATTGTTGAAACTATGCACATATTAAAACTCATGGATTTCAGTAATATCTGGACTTCAAATAGTTGGTTAATTATTTTGTATTGCAATTATTTTGTATTGTAATTAATTTGTATTTTGTAATGCACATGTCAATTAATATTGTTGTCAATTATGAAGTATTTTAATTAGAAACGATTATGTGTATTAAATATGTACATTTGTTTTTAAATATATTTATTTCATATTTAATTTTACTTTTATTTGAAATTACAGGGATATTATCTTAAAATTTGTTAAACTTTTTAAAATACATAAATTATGTATATACTTAAAGATATAATTTAAATGGAGTATTGCAAAATATACATCACGGCAGTGACAAGAGAAGTACTCTATATTCTTGCGTTAACCGATATGTTAAATTAGTTTTGGCATCTTTTTGTTTAGATCGCAAATTACATTTAATACTTTTCATCCTGCTAAATAAAATATTGCACACCGAATCCAAACTATTTGGTTTTGAGCGCATTTTTGGTCAGTTTTCATGTAAATACACACGTAAAAGTTGCTTGAAACCACTACATGTGTTCATACTTAGTCAATTTTAAGTGAGTATTATCATGTTTTTGGTATTTGTTGAATCCATGTCATTCATTACAAATTTAAAATAAAAGTAGACGATTACCGTAGATTATTACCGTATATAATTAAAATGCATTAATAACTCTCGTGAATTTGGTATTGATTATTAAAATTAACCAACTTTAAAATTGAACTTAATTTAAACTAGTAATGTAAGTCGAATTAAAATACAATAATATTTCTTTAGTAGCATTTTTATATGAATATCTGTTTAAATTTTTATTAATTAAATAATATTGCGGTTTTTAATTTTTTCCTCAGTTTGAGTCAGCTGATAATATAAATATAATATTAATGGATTGTGACGGTGTTCCAGTTGATCTCGACTACACAAAAGTATACACAAATTGTTCTATATAATTGTTTTAAATTTATATTTAAAATGTTGTATTTTTTGTATAAATTTTCTAATATACTCCATTTGTGCCCCCAGTGGGGGGGGGGGGGGAGTTGGGTTTGTTATGTGTCCTTTTTACCTTTTTCAAGTTAAGTGCCTTTTTTGTGGTTGTTCTCTTTTTAGGAAAATAAATTTTATTTACAATAAAATATGTCTTTTTGAAAACCTTACAAGTAAATTAATGCAGCAGACTGATTAATAAAATGGGTCTTTTCAGGAAAGTGCACAGATAATTTTCATTTGTGTCTTTTCAGAAAACAAAGTTAAACCAGTACAATTTTTTCAAACCAATGTTAAAATTATATAGCAAACTCTTAGCTTTCAAAAGGAATGCACACACCTAGATGAATTCCTATTGAAATAAGCATGTAAAATTCCCATTTTTGCCTAATATAAGGTAAACAAGTAATACTAATATTTATTTGACAAGCTAAACAAGCCTTTCACTATAATCAAAATAAGATGTTTCCATTATGATTATTGTGACACTTCTCTATCAAAATCCTCCTCTGACACTCCTGTATTAACAACTGGCTCCTCTAGCACTCTTGTTTATGATATGGATTGACTAATTGATTGTCCTGTTCCTTTTACAAAATCCAATATTAGTATATTTATACATAATATAAAAAATAAGCAACATGAAATAAAAAAATATATGTATTTAATGCATCCCTTTAATTAAATCAAATTGTAAATTTGTTTTTTTCTAATACATTAGATCATGGATGTGATACAGTCAGCGTGAATTGAATTATTTCAGTGACTATATAATGTATGAATGTCTATAATGCCAATTCACCAATAGTATGTTAAATAATTACTTTTATATTATAAAAATATATTATAGCTTTTTTGGGATTTTCATTCAAATTTCATTCTCAAAGACTACTTTATTATTATTTTAACTTTTTGATAACAATTTGTTTTTAAAATAAAAAATTAAGGAGAATCTATAATTTGCAATTATAAAATATTCAATAACTAAAATATTTATAAATAACTAGTATATTCATTGTCATAAATAATTATCACTTACATATCATAGGACATATTTATTTATAATAATTATTAGCTAAGATATTGTAAGAATGTTGACTAGTGTAGTGAATTTTGTAATGCACTTTTAAAAATGTAATTATTTTTTCTTTTTAACTCATAAATTAGTCCTGGCATCAACCTTAGATCTCAAAATGATTATTTTCCTTTTACCTCTTCAGACACTGATATCACTTAGAACATCAATGATATCAGTTCTATCCTCATTGGCAGTTTGCAAAAGAAGTGCTTGTTCTGATAGGTTCTGACAAAGATTTCTGCAAAATTAATGTTTGGTTTCAACCTTGGTAGAAATGTTTATCTGCTTATATTGCAGAGAAATCAAAAACTGCTCTAAGGCTCCAAATATAAAATAGACAAATACAAGACAAAAATAATGTTAAAATGTTTTTGCTCATTAAGAATTCCTCTAGCTCATCTTTCATTGTTGTCATGACAATTGTCATTTATGTCATGCATTGATTGTTACAATCTGCACATATAATTTTGTAAAATGAAATTAATCAATCCTGTTCTCACCTTGTTGGGCAAAGTTGGCATAATCCAGGTGCATCAGTAAATAATCCATTCTTGATTCTTTGAAATAAGGCACTACAGTTAAGTGAATAGAATATCAATTAATTTTGTTCAAAATGTAAACTTTAGCAGTCTTGAATGATGGGACATATCTTTGAGGCATCATGGAGGCACAAGTTTAAACATTGTGCAAAACAATGTGTCTAAATGACCTTGGGCACTTCACACCTGATTATAGTAGCACCTCCATTCAAGTGGCCCATCATTTATGTGGCACCAGCTGATACCCCTGACCCCTAAATTATGATAGGGAAGTGTACATCTTAAAAGGTCCTTGAAGTTGTCACAGCATCAGTTTTATCAATTGTACCAATCATGTCTATATGATTTTTTTTATTGGGAATCAACATATCTCATGCATATCACCAGGGGTTCAATATTCTTTACAATGTGAGTTTCATCTGCTAAAATTGAATATATGTTTGATAAATTGTTTGATTATTGCCTGGGTAAAGAATTTATTGCATACCAGCTTGATTCACTCATTAATTATGGTTTTGAAATAGGTAGCTTTATTTATACAATTTTTTGTTTCTGGTGCATCAATTAATAGAGTAACATGTGTTGCATATCATCATGACATTGAATTGCAAAACCTTCTCACATAAGCATACACAAACTGTCTACATTTTTGATCTTCTTCTAGTTTGCAATAGTATTCTGAATTCCTGATTTATGCATTGACAAGCAACTCTTCTTATGTTGAGTGCAGAGATGTGATTCTTCCTTTTTAAGAAATGCAATAAATTATTAAGGGTATAGGGAGTGGGAGAGAGATTAAAATGGGTATATTATCATAATTTTATATGTTGATTTTATTAAATTTACTGTCTAAGAGTTAAATTTAAGAGTTACTTTTGGGGGGCCCTTGTTTGGTTCATTTTATATATTTTATTGTGGGCCACCATAATGGACTCATTGAACAATTTTTTGTATATATTATTTACAAAAAGGGCCTTTTGCTATCTATAAAATGTACTTTATGGGGCATTAAAAAAATATATATTACAATCACATCCTTGTGAGTGAATCATTTCCAATCTTTTTCTGTTCTTGACGCCATCAATTGGGAATGTTGGTTCCATATTTAATATTATATTCAACTGATTTCTTGCTTTGCATGATTGGCAATAGAAGCATGCAGAAGACTGCATTTTTGTTGGTGCAATCATTATAAACTGTTTTTTCAAAATTAATTAATTAATCTGAAAATACAAGATCTCATTAAACACATTTATTTATAAAGAATGAAACATGTTAAGTGTAATGTTTCTTTAATAAATAAGCTGCTCTTTGATGATAGTAAATTTATATACTAAATATATTTTACATCTTATAAAATGATCAATGATGGAATATAATATGAACTTGATAACATAATTAAGTTACTATGGTATTTCACATGTAGTATTGGGAGTTAAAAGCAGACAGTATGTTATGCAGCCCAGTAAGTCATATATATATAAATGTTTCAGTGGGCATTTTAAGTGTCAATAGATATCTAGATTTCTGCTAAATTCCTAGACTTCACATTCAAATCCTATCTACTAACTTCTAGTTATAGCTGACTGGTTTGATCTAACACATTCATATATTTGGATATTTTTATATTAAAATGAATGTATTTGCCTAATATCAATTAATAATATGATAATAAAATTTTACCATTAACAGCTCATTTCATATTTGAGGAGATATACTACATATTTCATATACAGTTGTAAACTCAACTTTAGTGAGCAATCAGGTTTTGTAAACATTTTTCAATGTATGGTCAAATTAAGCAACATAAAGTATGTAATTGTGTTAGGATTTAGTAAATTCACGTTTAGTAATATATGTACATAAATGATTACTAAATCTGAATATATTATGTTATATTGTATTTGTTATGTGTGTCTTTCTCTCTCTTCGCCACAAGTGCCTACCATGTGTCATCTTGTGTTCCTCCATAATACCTTTATAAATATTTTGCTATACAACAAAGTTTGAATACATTTTAAATACAGACATGATCAATCTACTGAGACTGTAGTCGTAATGTACAAATTCTAACATACATATATTGGTTTTTATAGTTTGTAAATATCAAAAAACATTTATTTCATAATACATTGTCTTTATTCAGACAATAATATCGTATAAAATCATAAAACATATAACATAATGCAATACATACACCAGTAATACACCAATACATAAAGATTGTCAAGTATTGATTTTAATAAAGATGATTTCAAATAAAACAGTGAACTCTTCTAACTAAATAAATCATAAAAATAAAGAGTAATATGATATATGCAATTACAATATCTTCCAGGAGGTAGAAACATTATCCAATATAACTGATAAGAAATTTGTTATATGTGAATTGGATGCAAATGGTTTTATTTATCCTTATACTAATATGAATATCATTTTGTTCCTCACAAATAATCTGATATAGTCAATATTCCAATATAAGTGATCCAATATATTTTGAGTTGACTGTATTTAAAGAATAATTACACACTTCTTTATGTTTTGTCTTTCTTGAAGTATATAAAAGAATAATATTTATCCTCATTTCATTTAATATTTAATTTCATTCGAATTTACAGATCATATATATATTTACACGGAATACCTAATCAAGTATAGATTTTATAGATTTTAGAGCTCAAGGTTTTATATATAATCATATTTTATAATAACATTTTGATTTAATAAATATATAGTATAATTCTACATTCTAATATTTTCTAAAGCCATGTACTTAAAGACACATTTATTGATAAAGAGTTATTACATACTAAACCAAATCTGCTCATATTAATAAATTAATTAAAATCATTCAATTATCCTGAGATCTCAAGATCAGATTGGTCAAGAAAACAATCACTAAATATCTCAAGATCAGATTGGTCAAGAAAACAATCACTAAAGATCTCAAGATCAGATTGGTCAAGAAAACAATCACTAAAGATCTCAAGATCAGATTGGTCAAGAAAACAATCACTAAAGATCTCAAGATCAGATTGTTCAAGAAAACAATCACTAAAGATCTCAAGATCAGATTGGTCAAGAAAACAATCACTAAAGATTTCTATTGAATAATCAGGTCAAGAAATGCAATACTAAATTTACTGATGTATTTATTTCCTAATTCTATGATTGATGAAAGATATCTACAATTAGTCCCTTGAACTAACAAAGTGTAATTGATAATATTTTCAATATTGACGAATTCAAATGTTTCTATTTTTTGTCACTTAAATGAGTAGAGAGTATTTTAATGTGCAGATTTCTGTTTTAAAACCGAATTTTAAAATCAAAAGATTTTTGATTTACAATTTCCTCAAACTTCGAATTGTTGTGATACATCAACAGTTTCCAATGCCAACGTCATGATGAGTTCTCCTTTTCTTCCAATCACAGGTAGAAGCCATCAATCCTCGGCGTACGAACGCCTTCGTCAACAACTTCATCACCACTAGCAACCATTTTGTTAATCGATATCTGGCCACATGTGAAGAGCGACTGGCTGAGGTAGAACAAGCAGAAACGCATCTCAATGTCCTCGTGGCCACTCTAGAGTCAAAGCTCGCCTCGGTAGCCTTTCTACAGGAAGCCAAAGCAGCCGAATTGGCGGCTGCACCTCCACCTCCACCGTCGTTAGCTCAGGAATCCTCGTCATCTGCGACAAACGTTATTATGGATACCACTGTTGAAAACGCCCCAGAACCTGTTCGTATTTGCCACTCAATACATCGATTAGTTTCTTAAATTAGAGTTGATTAATTCAAATAGACTTGTTTTCTGTTATAGATAAATATTATTTCTTTACTTTTATCTTTATTTGTCTTGAATTTTCGTGTAGCCTCCTGTGATTGGCCAAGAAGCTGAAGCGGAGTCAGCCAATCGGGTTGCAGCCTGCAAACATCCGGTCTACAAACGGTACTTTGACCTGAAGAAGTATGGAGTTCCGGATGGTCAGATACTCATGAACATGAAGGCTCAAGGTGTTGATCCAGACAAAGTTCGCTTGGAGTAAGTTTTCGTATCGATTTTCTAGGGAATTTTGGGTTTTTGCAACTATTAAAAGGACAGAGAGGTTATGACCATTCTCGTTTGACAAAGTGTGGCTATCTGTTTTTTATTATTATATTTCTCACATCTTCATCAAAGCAATATGAAGTTTTCTTTTCTTTATATTTACAACTTGTAGCATCAGAATGTGGATCATTGCTCGACCAATAACCTCTCATAAGACATTCGATCCCGATTATAATTTTAAGCTTTGTTTTCGTTTCTTCAGTGCCCCGGATGAACTGATTGACGTGGATATCCAACCAGTGAAACCGTCGCCAGGAAACGGATCCACGTCACAATCTTCGGCGGACACCGATGAATTTAGCGAATAATCATTTCGAAATATTCGTTTTTATTTTAGTCAATTGTTCTTTCTATTAATCTTAACAATTCAAATACAATATCGGATCCTTGTTAAATTCATTATTTGATAGAATCCTTCTTTGTATGCAAGTTTATTATTTTCCTGTGCCAAATGTATTTATCTATTGTAATTGAGATGATTTCATTATTCGTGAATGGTCGTCTGAACATTATTTGTATAAAAATAATCATTTATTCACTTTATTTAAAAATATATTTCACTATAAGAACAAACGACTTCATTTTATTGTTCTATGATCTACTTATGAAGTTATTTTATATGTTTTGATTCTATTCATTATGTGTTTTATTGCTAGCTCAGAAATGAATTTACTTTATTTAAATACATATTTGTTTCATAAATATCGTTGACTACTTACAAAATGTTATAAGTAGTATATTACAAAAGCTATCTATACATCCAATGTACAAATAAAACAATCAAAAGGCAATCTAAACCACTGCTCTATATTTTTAAACAGATAATTAAACATTTAGAAATAGATTTCAAGAATTGAAAATATCAAGTTTTCTGTTTTCTCTGCTAACTGACTATATGAATAAAATTTGATCCGCAGATTTGTAACAATTTCAATTAATGAAAAGGTCCATAGAACATGTCTTCAACAACGACCAGAGATCTCACTTCATTAAAAAAGGCGAAATCTCCCCTTTCTACAGTGCAAGAGCATTCTCCCAAAAGGCCTTCCAAAGCGTCCGATCCCAGCAACGATGATGCTGTTCGCTTCCTTGAGGTTGCCATAGTTTTCTTTGAATTGTTATCCGTGCTTTTAGTTACTCTTTTCTACTAACTTGACTCTTCAGGAAGTGAATTCCATTCGAAGACGCTTGCTCCATCGCTTGGACCGGAAGTGGCGTCTGGTGGATGAGAAGTACGCGATGTTGGACAAACTCAGTTATGCCAGAAACTGGGCCAACCACCACCCCATAATCACAGTCTTCCTCCTGACAACTTTCGTCATCTGTGCTCTCCCACTCGTCTGTTTTCTCGCTTCACTGGCAGGAATTGTTTTCATAGTTGTGATTGGATTTCTCTTCTTCGAAGGTAGCTCGAATTTTATTCAAGTTCGACCATTCAGATATACAGCCCCGTATATAATTATTATTAATTTGATGACTTCAACAACATCTTCCTCTTAATTCTCCAGGAAGCATGATCACTCTGGGCGTGAGTGTTCTAGGGGCGTTGTTCACCTTTGGAGCCTTCCTTTCCATTAGCTTCTCCGCGTGTGTTATCATCGGCTATCTTTGCGTCCAATACGGTGAGTTTTGTTTGAGACCACTGCGTTGTGTTGATTTTGGAAAACAATCCTTACAAACCTCCACATAACACGTTCACAATTCTTACAAACCTCCACATAACACGTTCACAATTCTTACAAACCTCCACATAACACGTTCACAATCCTTACAAACCTCCACATAACACGTTCACAATCCTTACAAACCTCCACATAACACGTTTACAATTCTTACAAACCTCCACATAACACGTTCACAATCCTTACAAACCTCCACATAACACGTTCACAATTCTTACAAACCTCCACATAACACGTTCACAATTCTTACAAACCTCCACATAACACGTTCACAATCCTTACAAACCTCCACATAACACGTTCACAATCCTTACAAACCTCCTTTACATTTAATCTCAATTAAATTTCAACAAGGTATTGTTACCATTTAAAATATTTTACAGAATATTACAATTGTGATACGTTTAAATTGTAAATTCTTCTGAAGTTTTAGATTGTAAATTGTTTTGAAGTTATGTTTCCACAAGTCTCATTTCTTATTTTATTGTCTGACAGGTCGACATTGGAGCAGAAGATTTAACCGCCTCTCTCAACATGACAACGCTAGTCAGAAAAGCAAAACCAGATCACGACTCGTTCCTTTAAAATAATTATGAATACTTGACCTATTAACTTGTATAATTTATATAAGTATAGCATTTTATTCTTTATTTACTGATTATATTTTCAACTAGTCTTCAATGTGCAATGTAAATATTATTCGTATATTCGAAACATGTTATGTATAGTCACTTGTTATTTTGATGAAACAATAAATAATATTTGTAAAAAAATGTATTCAATTTTTAATTCAAGAATTTGAAGAATTAAATTTAGAAAAATATGAAGACCGTAATATATACATTACATATAGCGATCGTAAGGGTTTTGAAATTGTTTAAATGACGAGTAGTTGATACCTCTAGTTATATCTCTATGATTTCCTCTCTATATAATGTATAGTACAGTTATATTTCTATGATTTCCTCTATATAATGTATAGTTAGTATCTGAATTTCTCTAAAATATGTTTTACTGTTAAAACAGGACCAGCTAATTTATATATAGAAACATTTACGTGTTTAAGGAAATATATTTACATGAATTAGTTATAATAGTTACATTTGTATGACAGTGTTTGATTATTTGCCATGAGTTCCATCATGTTAATTAAAATTTTATAGAAATGTCATATTTCCGATATTTTATTTTTACTTATAAAAACACAGTTTTGCTAAAAATATATGAATTTTATTTACAATTCAACACTTGAAATCATGACATATTCATAGTTGCTATTCAAACAATATCCATTTAAATAATCATGCACTGCATGTTCCGTTGCGAAGTGATTGCGCAAGTCTGTGAATTCTTCTAAACGACCCTGAACACCTGGACTATCCGGATTACGTCGACATCTGAGCAGGTGGTCGTGCCCAAATTGGTGCACCCATACTGTGGATATCCATTTGTTTCCGACGCCCATCGGACATGAAGCGTGGAGCATTCTAAAGTCTGGCTGGTTGTCTCTTATGTTGAACCAGAGTAAAGCTTTTCCAATTTTGGGCTGGGATACAACACCTAGATAAGGAAATACTGTTGCTCCACCCGACTAAAAAACAATTAAAATTTTCTTTAGCAAAAGTAATTATTAAGATTATATAAATTGAAATAAATAATTACCTTAACATCAGACGCATACCACATTAATGTCGCTAATCGATTTTCTGAAGAAACAGCCTCTCTTCCAGCGACAAAGTCATAATGGTTGGCATAGAAACCTTGAACTCCATAGTTTATGTAGGTGACATCCTCTAATGACCCAATACGATTTTTCTCGGCATGCTGAACTCTTCGAAAGCCGGCGACCTGCTCCATTAAGAAATCCAGAGACGGATTTGGTGGAAGCATAGCATGTTGCGTAATTCGCGCTGGACTGAACTGAACTTTGTTGAGACCGACACTTGCAGGCCAAAGTCGTTCTTGAGCAAAGTTACGATCCTTCATAATAGTGTCCTTGTCTAAGAAGTTATGTAGCACTACCACTGGTGGATCTTGACTGAGAAATTCTGCTGGAAATCTAAAGTATGGTACACTCCAATAAAGATATCTGCACACTGGAGCCCTTAGGTCCAGCTTCGATGTTCGATCTCCAGTTTTTCTGCACAATGAAGGAAAATCAGTATCTAATGGTTTTGTAGGTTCCTTTATCGGATTTTTAGAAGCGTCAATAATCTTATTTAAACTGTTCTCCGATAAAATCTCGCCCTGTAGCAAAGGGTCATGTGCTCGAAATATTTCTAGAACAATGTCTTCGTGATCTAAACTTTTCGTATTCAAATTTGGCTGTGTTCGGATATACTGCTCCACTGCGGTGTTCAACCAGAACAAAAGACTGACGCGAAGGTCAACAATAGACGCTTTCGGGTTTTCTGCAATTGATACCACTGCAATCTCCAAGAGTTCGAAGGCATCCAGGCCTGGTGATTGTACTCCAGAAACATTTCCGGTGATGTAAACATTTTGCGAATAATTCAAAACAACTTTACTTACAATCATGGAGGCCATGGTAAAGTGCACTTGTTCATAATCCACCTGTAGCTCCTTATTTGATCTTATGTTTCTATTATACGTTTGCACAATTTCAGGACACCATGATTGTTTGTACTCCGGCATACAAACGTTTTCCACATCTTCCCAATATTTCCACTGAAGGGCAAAACGCTTAATTAAATGCAGCTGATTAAAGGGGTGGTGTATATAAGGTTTTGAGGAGATTTCATAGTGTTTCCGAAGTTCACTTAAATAGGAAACAGCCTTTGGCTGTGCATGGAGCAAGTCGTTATTTATATCGACATCAGTAAATAATCGGATGGTCCATTCTTCGAATTCTACTAGGTGTTGCATTTGTTCCAAAGACGATATTATTTTCCAACCACCACTAAGACTGTTATCATGACCCAAGTTAATATTGCATTCTTGAAGAATGACAATAATCAGTGCGAATATTTTTATTTCAATCATTTGAAACATCTGAAAGAGCTATGTGCAAACAATTACATTTGTATGTAATTATTGTAAAAATTGTAAAAATTGTAAATGAGTATATGATCTATAATCCGCTCTAATGATTACTTTTTTGTAGTGTATGGGAGGTACGTTCCTCAATTGTTTGCTACAGCCAATCAGATTCCTGATAGAGGTTATATGGATTAGTTTAAGATAGTTAGTTACCAAGTTTGTATATTAGATACACTGGAAGTACTATGCTATAGTAAGTAAAAATCTATTTATGCATCTAGTATATAGCCAAAGCAGCTTTTGATGGTGTATGTAACTTTTTTCGGGTATATAGGTACCTTTATAGTATGCTTTATATTACAATAAGTACAGATATTCAGAGTTAGGAATATACAAAACAAAACACTTGGAACAACCCTCACATAGTAAATTAAACCAAATCAGATTCTAATGTAAGGATCCAGGGTAAACTTTGACTTTATTATAGTAGTCCCTGTTTGGATCAATCATTTGGAATGAGCATTTTATGAACATAATGTGAGGTACATTTTCTAGTGATCATGATAAAATAGCGTATCTCGACTCACCTTTTCATATCCTGATTCAGTCAAAGAATATAAGAAACTATCTATAACCCAAAGTTTATTTTCAATTATAGTTTCCTATTTATGTAAACACTTTGAAATATTTATTCACAATTTTCTCATAAATTTTAAAGCCTTTTTCAATAAATAATTTTATTAAAGAAAACGGTTAATAAATAACAACATGACATTTGCGAAAACAAATGGATTTAAAATACTCTATATAGAGAAATTATAAAAGTATTGTTCAAGGGATCATGTACGTTTGAACGGAATACAAAATTATTTAATAGACTGAAGAAAAGTATATATATATAGGGCTACAATATTCTTCGGTTTGGTACTTCAGGATATATATGTATAACGGAAAGGCTGGTCAGTTGTATCGTGAGCATGTGGAATTGTTTTGGTTAGTTATATTTTGAATGTATATAAATATAGGGGACTGCAGGTATTTATATTTTAAATGAATATAGGTATATCATGATATATGCAATCTTAAAACTTCTTGATCTATAATATTTTTTGTCTCTTTGAATATGTTTATATAAATCAATCTATAGGTTATAGGTTTTAGATAAAAAGATTGTTTTCCTGTTATCTGGCAAAAATGTTAATTATTGTTAATATTAAATAGTAAAAATGTAATATAAAATAATAATTAATAATAATAAATATATAGATAGCCTAGAATATCAGGTGATTTTTGAACTGAAAAATAGAATTATACAGCTACAGGTACTGCGCCATTATATATAGCTCTTCTATAATACACAGAAATAATTATACAACATCAAAAGTTATAAATTTCACATTAAATCTATATAGGATGATATGTATCAGATTATCTACCGCAGATTATAGCATTTATAGCATTTATAGCACACGCAAAAAATCAATCAAAATAAAATAAAAACCAATTATCTCAAATTTACTTAAAAAAATTACATAACTACTGATTACCTCTTAAATATTTAAAGAAATTGATACGACAAATTTAGTGAAATAAAATAATTTAACAGTATATTTTATATAAGCAATGCAATATTACATAATTTTTTTAAAATAAATACCATATAAATAGTTTGTACGAGTGACTGAAATAGTTATTAAAGAGCTATACATAAGTATATAGTGTTGACATATTTTAATTATTTCATAAAATTAGATTATTAATTAATAAAATGATAGAATTGATAAATTTTTAAAAAATAATAGAAATATAATACATAAAAATAAATATAATAATATTTTTTTTATTTCTATGGTTTTTACGGCAATAAACTTGAAACAATAATAACAATTAAAAAAAAACAGCAAAATAATTATTTAAAATGCATGAATTACACTTTATAGATATACATTGTATCACAAATTCATTTTTTAATATTATTATTGAAAAAATTTATTAATTAATAACTGTTTGTGTCATATTTTATTAGTCCAAGTAAAGATTGTTGTATTTATTATACACAAAAAATGATCACATAATATATTTGAAATATTCGTTGTTTTAAATTATATAATAAATAATTTCTTTGGGATATTTAATAGCTAAATATCATATCTTGTTTTTAGGAAGCTTTATAATTATTAAATATTGTATTTCTCATTATTTTCAATAAGTAAATGATTTTATTCATGTGCTGGGATTAGAAAAAGGTAAAATTATTGTTATTTTGTTAAAAGTATGTACTAAGCAAGTTATTTATTTACATACTTACCCATTTCTATAAGAACATTTTCATTAATTTTTCTGTCAATAAGTAATATTTATAATTTAGTATCCACTATAAATAAATATATTTTCTTTTTAGATTTTTATTCTCCAATCATTATTTTTAGAATCGTTAAACACATTTGGTTATTTGGCAAGACATAAAACACCCAGAAATATTTATATGTTTGAATATCAAACTATTATTTATGGCAAAAAAACTAGATCACTGTATAGTTATAAAGTTTTAATATCAACAAATATTAAAATATAAACATATTTAACATAATTTAGGAATCCAGTTCACTGGTTTCATAGACAAAATATGATTAGAAAACAGAATCCTAAGGTCATCCATAGGTTTCGAGAATCTCAACATTTACAAAATCTTGTAGGTGTCGAGAATGATTTCTAAAAATATTTTAAAATATAGTTTAAACAATAAAAAAAGTTCTGTATACAATAGTTATAGATTATAAAATATGAAGTAAAAATAAGACATTGGTTTTAGAGCAAGAAAGTCTTTAATTTATTTTAAACAAAAGTGGATATTGATTCGGAAGTTGTATATATTATTTTAAACTGTTGTTTCTGTTATAGGCCAACTCTCCATTATCTAGTAAAAAAAGTTGCAGTCAATTGACTATCAAAATTTAACTGATTTTATGTTTCTTTTGTCTATGTATAAACAAATATAATTTTATTATTGAATATCTATAGTTATTTGATTATAACACCGTGTCCACACTATATGTCTTTTTATGATTGTTTTTCATGCCTTTTCTAATGAAACTGGTTTCATGAAACCAGCGCATCCACACTGCCTTTTTTCATGCATTAATTATTTTGTGAAACCAGTTTTATTTGATTTTTGCATTTACAATGCATTGATTTTAATATTAATACATGTTTATTATTTAGAGATATTTTGAACAATTTTAATTAATATTTTTGCTGTGATATTAGAATGAATGACCTTAGTATTTGTTATTTATGTTAAATTGAAAGTAGAAAACAAAATAAGAAGAAATTTGGCATTAAATGAATAATTCAATTTATTTGATGATTTAATTCTAACTGGCCCTGATATTTCATTCCTGGGAACCCTTCAGGTAGATGATTGGCTACTAGTTAATCTATAAAATGGAAGAAGTAATACTAAAAATCATTCTTTGTATGTAAAGTGACTAATGTTTATGACACAAAATATTTATCAAAACTAAACATTGTACTATACAAATATTCATACAGTTAAAAACAAACCAATACACACATATAAAGAAATATTCCACTATATGAATATACAATTAAAATGTCATATTATTATATGTAGGATAAATCCATGACAAAGTGATGGAGGGTAGAGGAAGCTTCCAAAATTGTGAGGTCACAAAACATTCCTGTAAAAGCCGCATAGAAAAAGATAACTCTGTTGTATTATATATATTTATACTCTAGGTATTTTTAAAGCACATTTTTCATATAATTTAATCGATTTTACAGTTTATGATTGCAGATTCACAAATTATTCGAATAATGTCTGATTTTTGACAGTTAAGTACTCAGGCCTTTTTAAAGCATACTGCAATACTTACCCTAATTTACAAAAATCTAAATGACAAAATGAGATAATTGCTTTATGGAATAAAAGAACAAAATTAAAAAAACAAGGATCTCTTTTGAATTTTTGGGGACATATAAGGAAGGGTGTAGAACTTAATGTGATGTCTTTTCTGAGGGGGGTTTCAAAATTTGTGACTGTGAGTGATACAAGGAGGGAGGGGGTAAAACAAGACCCTAATTTGCATGATGTCATTTTTGAACAACCCCAAAGATCACCTCATCACTCTTTACCAAATTGCTAGTTTAAATTGTATTATTTAAATCAAAAGAAAATTAATTTAAACAAGTTGAGTATATTTACAGTATGGCCATGTTAACTAAAATTGACAAATTAAAGTTTTATTAACTGTTCAACCACACTGTCAAATTATTAATTATTGCTATTAACTGTGGAGAAATTTACACAGAGAAATTCAGTGGGGATACTGGAAAATTTAAGATTTTGTCACTTAAATATTATTTGTATGGTTTGTAATGAAATATCACATATTATGTATAGTATTTAATCTAAACTATTTAATAATATTATATAATAGTATGATAAAATTATAGTTTAAATTAAATATTTTCAGTATATTTGAAATATTCTCGAGATTTAATATATTAATTTGTAAATGTGAAGAATGATTCTTGACACCTACAATATTTCGTAAATGGCAAGAATGATTCTTGACACCTACAAAATTTTGTAAATATTGAGAATGATTCTTGACAGCTATACAACATAGATTGGTTGTATTATTATTATTTTTAATATTACTATTATACATTTTTATACACTATACATTTTTATAGTTTAAATTAAATCTTTTGAAATATTTCAAAATATTTGAAATATTCTTGACACCTATGAGATTTTGTAAATGTCAAGATTCTCGACACCTACAATTAACGGAATCATAATTCATATGTCAGGTTAAAAAAGTTTAATGTCAAAAAATATGGATTTTTTAAATATTTTCAACTTATTTTATATATATTTTGGAAATATTTATATTTTTATTATAAGTAAACTTTATTTTACACTTTAAAGTACACTTTTTCAACAACTATAATCAACTAATTAATGAAAAATAGACTAATAAATAGAGAGGATTACATTATTAACACATTATAAGAGGACATAATATATAAGTATAATTAAGAACTGGAAGAAATTGTTTAAACTATGGATTAATCATGAACTCTACCCACACAATTATGATTCTCTTTACTAAAACTGATCAATAATTTTTGCTATTGTATAAAATTACTAATTTATTGGCATGATTAAAACTTTTGATAATGAGCAAAATCAACTAATATGGGATTAAAGGTACTCTTAAAATTTATAAAGGATAATGATTGGTAAATATAAAAGTTGGTGCAAGATGTCTATGAGTATGTATTGAAAATATCAAATTTTTTACATTTATGATGGCTGTCAGATCAAAGGAATTATTTTTTTTATACAATAATGATACTTCTCAGGAATTACCCTTTCTTGCAAAAAAAGCATTATGTGTTTGTTCGATATATATAAAACAACAGGGTATTTGACACAGCTGTGAGATGCTTTACATAATGTTCAACAATTATATTTAATATTATGAAATGCATGAATTATAGTTCTATAACTAATAATTGATAGTCCCATTATATAATTATGCCATTGATAATATTTAAATCTAAATTTTAAGGAATTATGCATATTTATTGCAATTCATTGTGTTATAAATTGAATATTCTTACAAAAAATATAAAAGGCATTTTAGGATAACTTTTATATAAAGTATAACTTTTAGTAGATGTATGTTACTTAAAAAATTACTGAAATGTTTGCCACCCAATATGTTCTATATAAAGGAACATATAAACAAATAATATATATATAAACATATAATGTTTGCCCACAATAACATACTTAAATGTTCTATATACTCTACGAGTTGATTGCATAAAGCGGTATTAGCTGCTACCGGTAGTAGCCTTAATACCGGTAGCAGTTACTACCAGGCAGGGAGTAAATTCAGTTGCATAAAGCGGTATTAGCTTACTACTAGACTGGCCTAAGTTTTGGGAAATCCATGTTATATTTATCGATTAACCAATTAAAATTCGTTTAAAATTTGGAAACTCCATTACAATGTTCTTGATTTCCACAAATTTAAGGATTTTATTGTTTTGTCCTACAATACAGAATCAGGATGTTTAGTAGAATTAATTTATATTTATAAGTACATATAGCTATATAAAATAATAATGCTTTTCATTTGAGAGCAAAATAAGAATATTTGGCTTTAAATAGATTTTGAAAAATTTCTATAAATTTCTATATATGTACAATATAAATTAAGATATAAGACGTTTAATAACACATTATTATATGTCCGGCCATTTTTTCCAATGCTAACATGAAAACTAAATCGAAATAATGGAGTTATACCTACCCCTTTGTGGTAGTAGACCATTGGACTAAATATATAAATTTTTCAAATATTTACGCCTAGGCATAAATATTTTACTCCTGGTAGCAGTTTATGCAATCCGCATGGGACTAAATTTATTGATTTCCCTCAAGTTACTACTGGTAGTAAGCTAATACCGCTTTATGCAATTGACTCTATATGATGATAATAATAGAAAGATTGGTACAAAATTATCTATTGTGTGGCTTTTCTTTAGAGTTTGTCAAGTGAATGTGTGGCTGTTAGGTGTTGGCATAGTAATAGTATCCTTTCAAAGTAGGTCAGCCAGTTGAGTAATTAATCATTACCACAAAGAGTTTTATACAACATTCATCTGCTGTCCTTCACCATTACAATTAATCAGAATAATTTTATCAAATTAATCAGAAATTAATTATGGTGATTAATCATTAATTTTATACAACCTTGTATGGTCCTTGCATGCTGCCAGTACTTTTTTATTACTCTTTGTACCTGAAATATTAGGCATCAACACCCTATTTTTATATATAAATAAATAGGAAATAGATAAATCTCAGGCATCACAATGTTATGAAAAATATTTGGTCCTTACACAGTCTGCAAATTTTAAAAATGCTCAACTATTTGCAATTTTTTATAAAGTTGATTTTAACAAGATATTGTATTTGCAAGAGCTGAAAAATGCTTGTTAATGCATACATGAGTTGAAAAATGGGTGCTAACATAAAAATTTGTAAAATAGCTCCAAATTAACAACTATAAATTTTCTAAATAGAAGTAATGAAACTTTAAATATATTTGTTTAAACATTATGTATTTTAACTAAATCTCATTTATGAGGAAAGGGGGAAGTTGAAAATTGCAGTTGAAAATCTTTATTTTAATTCATGTCACATATTAAAATGTTGAGAGATATGTAAATTAAGTATATACAAAATAAATAATTTTAATTAAATAAGTTTGGATCTATTTTGCTATTGTTCTTGATCAATGTTAATGACTATTGACAATAATGTCGGTTTTAGGCATGACTTGTATCACAAAACAATAATTGCATGGTAGGCAAGACTATATTTTTAATATATTTATGTCTGCAAAGAGGGTAGTAAACAATAATTATTAAAAAGTTTGTTTTCTCAAATGGTAGCCCTATTTGCAAACTGCAAGGACCATTTGCAAATATGGCTGCCATTTGAAGAAATGAACTTTTTAAAGATTCCAATTTATCTGAATGATAATGCACATGATATTATAAGGTAATTTTTTAAATATTTGCAGACTGTGGAAGGACCATTTGAAAATAGTGCAGCTGGCACAATTTTTAAATGATTACACATTCTTCAAATTTGCATACTGTGTGCAAGAACCATTTGCAAATAGTGCAGATTGGCCAAATGTGCAAAACATACATGTGTATATATATATATATATATAATTATGATAAGGTGAAAAAATGAATTTGAAAAATTTAAATTAACAAAATATACTAGGGGTTAAATATAGATGCATATGGAAAATGTATTATTATTTTTTATGTATACCAGTTCTTAATTATAATTATATAATATGTCCTCTCTTAATATGTTAATTATGTAATCAGTCAGTCTGCTTGTCATTTATTAGTGGATTGTAGCAGTTGAACAATCCTTTTTCTATGAATGAGGCATTTTTATTATTCATTTATAATTTGCAATAAGTTGGAATAAAGCAATGGTTAAGAAGAATGAGATTTTTGATATTGACATTTCATTAAAATATAAGGAAAAAGACATGTGAACTGTGTGTGTGATATGATATATAATGCTGCCTTGTGTTATTAATTGTAATGTGGGTATTGTAATGTTAGATTGATATCATTTGTGGTTTAAAATGTACAGTAATAAATATTGAGTTGTTGCATTTGTAGTTGTATTAGTCATATACAATTTACTGAATTTGATTATGAAAGAAAGGGGGAACCCTGTATATTAATTAATTAGACTGCAGTTTTATATATGAATGGAGAAGCTACCACAGTGGGCTTATGCTTTTTTCTTGCCATTTAGGATTATAGTAGCTGTTAAAAACTATCATTCAACAAATTATTGACACTATTAATATATGGAGATAAACTATTTTTTGTTATATGTGTATAGTTATAATTATTTAATGTGAAGCCAATGGTTTCTTTCTTGCTATTTGTCAATGATTAGTTTTTTAATATATAATTTTTTTCTCATATTTATATTTTAAAAAAACAAACTAAATCTTTTCAAAATATATTTGATTGCATTTATATAAACATTTCATTTTATTAATAGCACTCCAACCTTTTATTATAATATAAAAAGGATTTTATTCCAGTTATTAAATATTGTTTTGATAATCATTAATCTTAAAGTTAACTTAATTCTTCCATTGGATTTGGGAAACAATTTAATTTTTATAAATCTCCAGAAAGGTTCAAAACAGCATACATTTCTCGAGATTGTTAAGTACATTCAGTTAATTAATTCCCACTGTTGACTTTTTAGATCAAATTATATTTCAATATATTAATAACATAATAGATTTAACTTGAGCATCAAATCTATTTTTAAACCAATTACTTTTATACATATTGAAAACCTTGAATTAATAGTTACAAACATTAAAGTCAGTCTACTCCTATTTTGTAAATAGTTTAAAAAATGTATCTTTAAAACATTTCATTTTTAAATTGCATGAAATTAAGTATTAATATTTTTAAAAATACAATAATGTATATACTGAAAATGAATCACAAAGAACTCTTTTTATGGATGTATGTATCTCAATTTGTAACTCTCCAATGCCATGGGTATGTTAAATAAAATTTTGTAAAAATAATTTCATATTTTTAAATAAAACCATTATATATTTCCATACAATAATGCAGTTAACTATTTTATATTTATAAGGGTGTAGATCAATCAATCAAATAAGTAAATTATTTGTAAAGCAAATATTTCTATTTCTAGTCCTATTTTATTATATTCTCTGTAAATGAGTTTATGAAATGACAAAATAATTCTCTCTTGAACTATTATTACAATTATTGGTATTATATATTTATTACAGGTTCCCAATATCTCCTGATAACCCTTGAATTTTAGAAAATTGTACATCTACCTCTGGAATTTTTATCATAATTAATTTTTTCTATAATAGTTTAGACCAGTTCACTCAAAATCAATCAAATCTAATTGATATTTGTTATTTCATTATAATATTGATTTTTAACAATATTATGATATACATGTATTTAAACTGCAATTTTTTTAAATAATTGGTCCTTGCATTTTAAATAGGGAAAAGTATGGGATCTCTGTTATTATATTATATAAAATGAATACCATACAACAAAAAGCGAAAATGTCCCCCCTTTTATGATATTGTCTGTAAATAAGGCTATATTCATGACAGGAAAAATTTACAATTACAATATTACCACCTTTAAACTCTTGTTCCTGGTTAGGAACTGGGCTGTTTGAAGTTTAGTGACCCTTATTGGGTGAGTTTGGTATCCAATGTTAAATGTTCCCAATATGATTATTGTGTCATAATTAAAGCCTATACAGAAATAGGTGGAGGCTATTTGATTTACACTGATTGTTAATTTTGTTTTGTTTTCACATTATTATAATTGAAACTAAGGGATAGATTACTATTTACTAACTGTTAAGAGTGTAAACATGTAAAAATAAAAAAAAACAATGAAGATTGTGTTTACTTATTAAAACTATGACATTTGTGTGTTTTTAGACATTAACTTATACAATCAGTTCTAACATATTTACTTTTGTCAATAAGAATATGTTATTTACTATATATTCATTTTTTGAGTCATTCCCAAAATAAAACATACACTTTTGTTATCAATATAAATTGTACAGTTTATATTAATAAATGTGTACTCAGGCCATTTTATTGACTTCAATGGACAGGAAATTCTTCGGATTTAAACTGAAAAATTCACTTTGGAATTCATTGAAAAGGGGTTTAAAGTATTGATGGGTTAAGGTGATTACAACACTAATTTAATTGTATTTTTATCATATCATATCACAGGGAAGATGCCGAATCAGAGACACATACTACACACCAACAAGAACATTTAAATATAATGTAACAGCTTACAATGCTCTTCAAACAATAAAATGTCCAGTTAAAATCAAGAAATACTTCATCTGAGATGTTTTTTTAAAGAAAATAAAATAGATCGATCGTCAATTGGTTCTTTATACAGTTAAAATCCCTTATTTGTATACCCTGGAAACCGGCGATTTATACTTTAAAAGCATTATTCGTGTGTTTATATTCATACATAATTTAAAATAATCAGATGCTAAATTATTAACATAATATTTATTCTTATGTAATTAAACAGTAAAAAAAAATATGGACAAAAATTACATAATAACAAATGTATGTATATTTATAGACCGATATCAACAAAAGAATTTCATTAATGAAAATAGTCATTGATTGATTTTTGGGGGTAAAAGGGTAAATATATATTTGGAACCAACAAAACCTTCATACTAGCAGTGTACATATTAAATGTATGTTATAAATGGCACGATTATTTAGATAGGAATTTACATACAAATAGAATTGGAGCGAACACTTATAAGTGGACATACATATTAAGCGGGTACGTAATGGGTGGGTTCTGTTGTATCTCTAATTCAGCCAGATAATAAAACAAAGAGAAAGAAAGAAAACACTTGAAAAGAAAAGAGAAAGACAGTGTCATCTTTTCAATGACATAAACTATTTTGGAAAGTATAGCCAAACAAATCACTTAAAATAATTTGTAACAACTGTTTTGTTTTTCTATTTATCTTGTTTATCATGTTTCAAATGTTTGGTTTAATTTATAACACAGTTTCATATTGAATGAATTATTACATGACGGAATTCTTTATTAAAGACACTCTGTATAATCTATCTTTGCTGGGGACTATTGAAACTTTAATTATTAGAATATAAAATTAGATAGATTCCAAACAGGTTGTCAAGAGAATTAAATAGCATAACAAGTATTGTTCGTCATCATAATTTATGGCTGCAGTTACTTGTAAAAGTCAATTAATTCAAATACTCTTTTCAGTCAAATTGACCTTTAAATTACCACCGAAGTTTCTCTTTATTCTTATTGATTTTCACTTTTATTTCAGGAATATCAATGGACAATGGTGCAGCCGGAATGTCCTTCTATCCCCTAAAAGTTAAAAGTAAGGATTGCAGATTATAGTAACGCTAAAATATTTATGTAATCTCCCTGCATCTTGTGTTTAGTTTGCAATGCTGTCATCACCAATAGAACCGGTCCCTTCAGCGGCAATGGAAACCTCTATGTTGAATATGCTGTCGATAAATCACAACACCCCAAGAAGACCGAGATTAAGAAGAAGACGTGGAAACCGGATTGGAATGAAGAGTCGACACTGTTGATTACGCAAACCTCCACGATGGTTTTTCGGGTGTATAACTACTTCAGTCTTCGGGCTGATCAGCTGGTTGCAACAGTCAAACTGGATATTCATGAGATGTTGGTTAAATTTCGGGGAAAATGTGAGTGTTCAGTCTTAAATCAATTGAATGATCTCCATGTCACCATGGTTTTGTGAAACTTTTCAATGATAGGAATAATTGTCATCCGTTTATTGCTTAATCTCGATTGTTTTTTCAAAGAGATTTTAACGAAATAATGTTCGTTTGTTTTCCTACAAACCAACGGATAAATCAATAAAATCGGTTTATATTTTCACACCGAGATGTGGTAGAATAGTGGATGTCTCTCCTTTTGTTCGTAACTATAGCATTTTTGATTGCAGTGATGAGCAAGTGAGGATTATCTTATAGAATTGTCTTCTTACTTTGTTTAAAAGTAAATAGTTATAAGAAATGCTTTTTGTGGTTGTACTAGAGAATTTAGTCTACTTATGTCTTATAAATACCCATTAAAGGTTTCATTCACAAGTTAACACTATAAAAGGGTTTTACAGCCCCATACTTGTAGTTCCTAATTTTCAACTTCCCCCACTTGTCTATAATTATTGTGCTGCGCCTTGAGCCTCACATAAATAGAAGGATGTCCTTGTTAGACACGAATTTAGGAATATCTCGCTTCCCAATATCAAAATTGAAAGAATAAATATAGCGTGCGGTGGAGCAGAAGTAACGTTGGTAATACGTACTATTTATCAACATTTGTGATTAGTCATCCGCTGAAACAGTGTGATTTCCTTCTGATTTATTTGATTTTATTATTGATTATATTATCAAAACACTACAGTTATTGATTTTAATGTTACCGGCATATTTTGCCGCTTTCTGGTAGCAATGAAGATTGTGTATAAAAAATATTGCCAAATAAGAGGTGTCCAACTAAATCAAATCCGTATTTTGCAACTAATAAAGTCCATATTAGGCCCCCTGTTATCAGCTAAACTCACTCAATATAAGGGTTATTAATAGAGGTACTTCAGGACGTGACATTCGTAGTGAACTTGGTGCCCTAAAATGATCACAGTCGAAAGTTTTGGTTGGTGTTTCCAGAAGGATTGATTTGTGACATTTTCAAATGACATCACCGTATCTAAAGTGGTTTATCTTATTCGTTTGGTTACAAAGGTGGCTTCGTCCTTGTTTACAAACGGTTGATTTACTTTCCAGTTGAGAACACCAAACTCACACTTCCCCTAGTCGCCGAGAATCGAACAACCGAGGGCAACATTGGAACTCTCGAAATAACTCTTGACGGTGTCACGATTGATATTTCCAGACTGCAATCGGTGACACCGGCTCCCGCATCACCGCATGTTGTGAGTGCCCCACGCCGCATCGACTACCTTGATCCCTTCGTTCGGTTGTTTTATCTGTGCTTCTTGTGCTCTTTCAGAACGGCAGAAATGCCCTGGCCCACAATCCAGGATCTAGTGGGACCCCTCCTCCAGGTAACCCCACCGCTCAACAAAGGGAACAGCAGGCACAGCCAAATGTTGACGACACACGCTTACCAGAAGGTTTTGAGCGGAGAACCGATGGTTCTAATCGAGTCTACTTTGTGGACCACTTTAACCGTTCAACCACATGGGAGAGACCGGCTCCCCTGCCCGCCAAGTGAGTGTGGATAGCCACGATAAAAACCGTGAAAACAGTGTTTAGCCGATTTAAATCGTGAAAACAGTGTTTAGCCGATTTAAACCGTGAAAACAGTGTTTAGCCGATTTAAATCGTGAAAACAGTGTTTAGCCGATTTAAATCGTGAAAACAGTGTTTAGCCGATTTAAATCGTGAAAACAGTGTTTAGCCGATTTAAAACCACGAAAACAGTGTTTATCCAATTTAAAACCACGAAAACAGTGTTTATCCAATTTAAAACCATAAAACAGTGTGTTTAGCCCATTTAAAACCGTGAAAACAGTGTTTAGCCCATTTAAAACCGTGAAAACAGTGTTTAGCCCATTTAAAACCACCAAAACAGTGTTTATATCTAATTTAAAACCATAAAACAGTGTGTTTAGCGGATTTAAAACCACGAAAACAGTGTTTATCCCATTTAAAACCATAAAACAGTGTTTAGCCCATTTTAAACCATAAAACAGTGTTTAGCCGATTTAAAACCATAAAACAGTGTGTTTAGCCTATTTAAAACCACGAAAACAGTGTTTATCCCATTTAAAACCATAAAACAGTGTTTAGCCAATTTAAAACCACGAAAACAGTGTTTATCCCATTTAAAACCATAAAACAGTGCTTAGCCCATTGAAAACCACGAAAACAGTGTTTATCCCATTTAAAACCATAAAACAGTGTGTTTAGCCGATTTAAAACCACGAAAACAGTGTGTTTAGCCCATTTAAAACCATAAAACAGTGTTTAGCCATTTAAAAACCATAAAACAGTGTTTAGCCAATTTAAAACCGTGAAAACAGTGTTTAGCCATTTTAAAACAATGAAAACAGTGTTTAGAAAATTTAAAACCACGAAAACAGTGTTTAATAAATTTAAAACCACGAAAACAGTGTTTGTCAATGACATCCACCTGAAGTCTTGTATGTTGTCAATAACATCCACCTGAAGTCTTGTATGTTGTCAATAACATCCACCTGAAGTCTTGTATGTTGTCAATAACATCCACCTAAAGTCTTGTATGTTGTCAATAACATCCACCTGAAGTCTTGTATGTTGTCAATAACATCTACCTGAAGTCTTGTATGTTGTCAATAACATCCACCTGAAGTCTTGTATGTTGTCAATAACATCCACCTGAAGTCTTGTATGTTGTCAATAACATCCACCTGAAGTCTTGTATGT
>JAUZNC010010007.1:0-31516 GCA_034780395.1 Vannuccia rotundouncinata | reverse complement strand
ATAGAATATAGAATATAGAATATAGAATATAGAATATAGAATATAGAATATAGAATATAGAATATAGAATATAGAATATTGATTATAGAATATAAAATAAAGAGTAAATTATGACATGGAGGAAAAAGGGGCATTAAAAGAATCTAGGCGGGAGAAAGAAGAAGGCTATATTATACCTTTCCATTTTTTATATTTTGTTTATAAAATTCCTTGTGCAGAAGTATTTTTTATTGTTATTAAAGTTTACATTTGAAAAAGTTTAGAATGGACTAATTTAACCCGAAAGATAAATTTATGTATTTTATGTAAGTTGATGTAAGTAACTTTTAGTAAAAAATGGTTAATCGTAGAAACTTATATTCTCAATTTTGAGCAAGATAATAATTATATAAATAAAAAATATATAAGAGAAAAAGAAAATAGGTTTGATTATAGGCAATTAGTTTTTATATAAGCGGTTATCTATTTTCAAAAATATAACATTTTTTAAAAAAAGAGCTATAACGAATTACAATTATATTTTTATCTTATAGACGAATGAAATATATAACTTTTTCACATCACACTCTTTTTCAGAAGAGACTGATTCGAGATTGTCTATATACATAAAGGACTATAAGTGGGATCCTAAGAGCATTATGTAAGTTAAGCAGACTTTATAAGACGAATCAGATTGTCTTACTTACCAAAAGACTGGCAACTAAAAATTCGACAGCAAGAAACAGGAGCCAGACCATAAGTCCTCGGGGCAATTCGACGTGAATTCGATCAATGTCGCCCAGAATTTGGCTCAACTGAAAATATGTGAGATATGTTCACAGTCGTTTAGCAAAGAGCAAATATTAATAAAAGAAAGAAATTTCTAAAAAATCTCGTTGAATCCAACAAACGTGATTTTTGCATTACCTTTGGCATATATACTTCAACAATGCGTAAGAGTCGAAATAATCGGCAGAGAAAAATTCTTATGAGTAAAGAATATACGAAAAAGAAAATTCATTCTACAAAGTATATACTTATTCTTTTGATAATTTTTATCCCATTTTCCAAATTATCTTTCATTCAAACAAGTATTATCTTTAATTCATTTTAATTAATTTTTACAAAATTAGTACATATCCTAATTAATTCATACTATTCCTTACATCTTACGAAAGAATTGAGGGTGTGATAACATTTTTTTAAATGAAATAATAGTTAAATAGGATTGAAGTAACAATTTTATATAAACTAATTTATAAAATATTAATAACCAATTTTTATCCATCGTAATTAAAAATAAATCTTTCATTAATTAAAAAACTTAATTCTTCCACCTGCTTAATTAAATTCATCAAATAATATATGGATAAAGATTTGGAGGATGAGCGATTGTTCAGATGGAATCTCTCTTATTCTAAATATTAATTTAAGTGTTAATAGAACTCTCATAATTTACCATTTAGATACAATTTTCTTCACTAAATAAGTTATTCGATTTACCTTGGATCGATACACACCACCATCATCAGTTTCTCCAACTCCTAACAGCTTTCGAGTCTTCAATCGACTTTGTAGGTCCCCACTACTATGCTTTCTAGAAAGGCCAAGCCGACCGTCATACAACGAGCGATTTAAGAAAGAGGATTAGAAAAATAGGGGAAAAACAGGCATAATAGAGAGAGAAAAAGATAAAACAAAGCCGTGGGTTTTAATGAATTACATTTGAAATAATCGGCTTAAATAACAAACAGTATAGTTAGATTAAGGTTGCTCCATCTTATACATTATAAATAGGGATACGCTATGCGGTAATACCCTCTCCCACCTCCCCTCTCACCTTGTGAATACTTCTATACGTTGAAGAGGTAAGTTTTAAGTATCCCAAGCCGGATACGATTGCGGCTTTTGCAAACGTCAGGCTAAAAATATACTTTGTTAGATTTTCTTTTCAAGTAAATCTTCAAATTAATAAAATTTGTTAGGCTTGGCGCTCGAGATTTTGTAAAATTATATGGATTCAGACATATTAATTTGTATCGATAAAGCTTAAGGTGTCTGCTTTTATTTCTGACTATACAGTAAAACTTAAAATATTTCTGAATGAAAACGGTTGAAATAAATCGATTTAATCTGATGGAATTATCATATTACTATATACATATGTTTTATAAATCAACTTAATAAATTTATTAATTTAATTGAAATATTTTTAAAACAATTTTTTTAATATTAGAAATTACTCTTGGAAAATATATTTAACACATTTTTCTAATCAGCATATGATAATCTAAATCTGCCTAAAACATATTTACTTTGAATTTCAAATACTGAAGGTTTATACTCCTAGGTTAAATATGGTAAACTATATGTTATTAATATGCAATTAACATAATTATTAACAGTAATTCCTTATTGCCATGCAAATATAATATTGTAAAATCTAACAATTTTCTGATATCGAATTAAAATGTGTTTGAAGGACAATTGATCTTAGGTATAAAGTTTTAATTATTTATTTGGAGTATATACGTCACAATTTATTAAAGATAAACATATTTAATTAATTTGTCTGCAAGAATGTTACTTTTTATAATAATATTTATCGAATTCTACAAATACATACACTTTTAAAATAAAGTTTTAAGTACAATTTCGGTTTCAGTTTTTGCAATCTAAAAAATTTTGTAAAAACTTTATGCAATTAAACAAATGTTTGTCCAATATAATTAATATCCAATATATTGCCACGTTATACTATGAATAATTATAATTAAAATAATGTATACTTTTGAATGAAAAAATTCGCTACTAATAATTAATGACTCTTATTTTGATATGTTTTAATGAATTAAGTAAATTGTTTAGAAATATCTTTTACTGAAAAAATAGTTTCCATTTCATTGGCACGAATATGCCTATATCATTAATTTTTATATATTAGATAGATTTTTCGCAAATAGTGTGATATGTAGATGACGTTAAATATATAATACACTCTATTGTACATAAAGGATCAATTGCAGTCATTAATTTGCTAAATTTCTGCGAATAATTGAACCTAATTGTCTATTTTAAAGATTTATTCGGTGAGAAATAATTTTCTAAATAGGCTGTTTGTTTTATTTTAGGATGATTGAAATTACTTAAATTTGGTAACTGTTCCGATATATGGGTGACAATTATTATCAATCATTTATATATTAATTATTATCTAAATTAGAAACTATATTAATTCATGATCGTGTAATATACTCGCATCTATAAGAGTAAATATTATTTTATATAATTATTATATATGTATAGTTATAATAAAAATAATAAAAATATCGTATATGTATGTATTATAGGCATCAATGTGACGTCTACTTCGCCTAAACCGTACACCTATAAATCTAAAAAAATCCCCCGTTTATGAATCGATCTACTTATGTAAAATGATAAAAAACACTAAATACACAGTCCATGTAAAGTTTATTGAATTATGTATGTCCATATATGGATGAGTTTTAAAAATGTATTGTGTTTGTTTTTATAAATTACATAATAATATATGTATAGGTCACGTAATTGATTGTTGGAATACCCATATATTGCACCACTCTACTCCTATTGCATCACTCTATTCTTATATAGGTATGCCCGCATAACTTGTCAACAAAGAAAGAAAACTGCGCAACGCATGATATGATTAATATCAATAGGTGAGTTGTCATTAGAGATTATTTCAAAGTGCAATAATGCATCATTTACAAATTACTATTCAACGTAAAAAAGATACAAGGAAATTGATGGTTCTCTATTGTGTGCATTTAGTTTAGCTGGAGTACACATATTAGATTTAATCATCTTCGAAATACTATAAAAATAAATAATTGATTATTTCCCGTTAGGAAATTACATAAAATCGGAAATTACCTAACAAAATTAATTAATACTATTAAAGAATACGTGTTTAGAAAAATGCGTTTTTTATATACAAAATTTAATATATTAATAATGTATACAATGAACAACATAACTGCATAATATATAGAACAGAATAACAGTTCGTAAGTACTTAAGATACATGATAATGCTCGCCCTCATAAAGCCCCCATCACTAACATTTTCTTCAGGAGAGCGTCGTCACCAGAATTTCCCGGCCGATTTGCGTAGATTTGTTTTTCGCAACATTGAAGTTAGTCGTCGAAACATCGTATTTAAAAATGTTCATGAGATCAGAGACTTTCTACAGGACTACACAGAGTGCTTAACAAAAAGTTCAATACCCTGCAATCACACTGCAGGCAACTTATTGATAATGAGGGAAATTTTTGAAATGACTTATTTCTACTCATATGTTTATGAATTATTTCTTTGTTACTATCTGTTATTCTATACTATATTATGTAGTATCATTGTTCTTTGCATTCATTTAAAAAGCAATAATAAAGTTTGTATTTAAAAAACGTATTTTTTGAAGGGACACCCTAATAAATATTCTTCAAAATATTTCTAAAATATGCAAAATGAAAGAAAAACTTTGATATTTTTGAGCTTACTAATAAGGTTTATATTATTGTAGATTATTATTATTTTTAAATTGAATAATCAAAAAACTGAATGATTATTAATTTATATCAATTAAAATGTTATATTACTATATTAAATTCAAACGATTAAAAATGTGGAAAATCTGTTATCAACAAAAATAAAGAATTATAATGTTGACAAATTTTATTAAAAGGATATGCAACTTGATAATTGCAGATCTAATTTAAATTTTAATTTTAATCAAAATAATTAAAAAATTACAAGATTTGGTTAAATAGGTATACGACCAATAATTGTAATGATATAATCCCAATTGCAGCACTTCGTTATAGAAATGATAAGAACTTTGATTACATTCTTTAAAATCTCCTGTAACCTAAAAATGTTAAAGTTTTAATATAAATATTAAAAGGAACTTTACCTTGGAGGGTTATCGTCGGCCAACAAATTAGGTGGGGATAAAAAATGTTCCGATATTTCTTTTTCGCAAGACATCCTGGTGACAATTATATATCTTCAAAAAAACGTTTTCGTTTGATTTGAATCACAAATATCACAACATCAACGTATGAGAGTATAATTACCAGAACTTCATTTATTAATTTACACATCTTTGAATCACCTTAAAGCAAAATATTATTGGATTACGTTTTAGCCCAATCATATTCAAATATTTTTAGATACCTAATTAATTAATGAAACGATCTATTTATAAACGAGACATTTGGGAAACAGACAAAATATTGTTTAATCTCGCGGATGTATCTTCTTCAGCAATTCAAGAGAACAAGAAAATATTTTAAAAAGAGTCAAGAAAATAGCAAAGACAAAAAATTTAGTAAATTTATAAAGAACCATCAAAGGATATATATAATTCATAATTCATAATTCATAAATAATAATATATATTATAAACCAAGAAATATCTTTCACAAATTTTGTGAACCAAAATAACTTATCATATATATATACTCCACACTTTAACAACCTTTTCTATGCATTTGCAATAGAACGATTGACAAGCGACTGTAACGAATATTGTATTCATTGTGTGATTAATGTGTGATAATTATGAGATCATTGTCCATCATAATGTGATCATTGAAGAATCAGTTGGATCATGCGTGATCTTCGCAAAATAACTTAACAGAGAAAAGAAGGGGGAGGGGAGGAGAACCAGTACTCTTAAGCCCAATTACCAAATGCATTAAACAACGCCACGTCATCAACTGCAACATCCATTACTCTCAACGCTCCATCATCAATTGCAACATCCATCCTCAGAAGGACTCATATAGCAGTATCCGGGCAGTTGAAATCAAGACCAGATTAAGCGATGTATTTTAAGAAAGGAGTGACGCCAATCGGAGTTGAGGCTAAGTGGATTGTAATATGGTAACGTACGAAAGGCTGTGATAGAAAAGAGGCGGACCCGAAGCGGGAGTTGTGCGAGAAGGAGGGGAGAGTCAGACTGGCAGCGAACAAAGAATGGAGGGAGGGAGCAAACGAGGAAAGAGTGTGGATTGATTCTACAAGGGATCAGGGAGGAGATCAGTAACAAGAAGAGAGAGCCATGGAGAGGAATAGCGGAAGCCGGAGTGGAGTGGAGATCTACGATAAGCTGGTAGAAGAAGTGGATAAGAAAGGAGACCTGGAGAAACTCTGACAGACAGTAGAGACGAGCATCAGGAACAGCGGAATGGTGGTGGTACTTGTGTATCGAAATGTGGAGAAGGGGAGATTGTCAGGAGGAGTGTCCTCAACAGCCAGTCGCTGCTGAGTAAGCTGAAGGAGGACAACATAGGGAATAATTGGGATCTGGAGGTTCTGAAGGAAGATCTGTGCAAGGGTGCTGAAGAAAGAAAGATTGTGGTGCAGTGGGTCACGTTGAGGGGAAGGATTGGGTTGATTGTGAAGCTAATGTGGTCAGGGGAAGGACCTGTAGGGTGGAGTGTGTAAGAAGAGGGAGGTTTATAGGAGGGTTAAGTATAGGTCGGGTTTAAGTGGGAGGTTGGAGGAGGTAAATGGGATGGGGGTTAAGAAAGATAAGGCCGGCTAAGTAGTAGGGAGCAGGTAGTACTGGCGCAGCTGAGGGCTGGCCACTGCAGCGACACCTCTTACTACGGCACAGGATTGGCGTCAAGGAGGACCCCGGGTGCGAATGGTGCGGTGAGATAGGAGAGAAGGATCACTGTCTGGTGTGTGACCGGTGAGAGACCGCGAGGAGAGAGTTCGAAATTGATAAGGTGCACGACCTTCGGAGAGTCATCCCATAAGTACTGCGGAATCTGGCGTGGAAGATTACCGGTTTGATTTTGAGATCATCGAGGAGCAACGTCGAGGAGCCAACCAGTGTCATCTTGTCTAAGGTTACTGTCCTTCGTTGCTTCTACGTCCGCCAGCTCATTTCCAACTGTGTTACAGTGACTGGGGATCCAGGTGACAGTATTGGTCAGGATGGAGAGTTTACAGGGAAGGAGTACCTCAAGGAAGTGTTCTCTCACCTACTGTTTTCCTTCTGTGGACATAGCGGACCTACAGAGAGAAATTAAAGAAACGGAATAGTTCAAATGCATCATAAACTAAAAGGAGCAGAAACCCGGCAGCGTGGGCGGACAAGTGGAAGATGAAGGTCGCGGGAGAGAAAACCCAAAGGATGGTTTTGCGCAATGGAGCAATGTAGCCAACGTAAAGGTTACGATCCTCGTGGCAGGTCAAAGGGGGGAAACTCTAAAGGAAGTCAAGCTTCTAGGAGTCACATTTGACAGGTTGTTATATACACATCGGTACGCATAGGAACAATGTAAGAAATGAAACCAGGAAGAGAGTCCAACAGCTTAGAAGAATGGCGAACCGCAAGTGGGGCCACAGTGAAAATGAGATCAGGTAGGAGGCGAAAAGGCCATGTTTACGGAGCAATAGACTACGCAGAAAGGGCATGGATCCCGGCGGGTGCCAAGTCGCACTTGCAGAGCATAGAAGTGTAATTGAAAGACACTACCCGGGTTATAACAGGATGTTGCAAATCGACCCCAACCCAAGCTCTATTGGCAGAAGCTAGAAAAACCCATTGGCAGTTAAAAAAGTCATCCTGGCCTTCAGAGTGCTTATCCTTGCCGGCAAATGACCCACTCAGGAGGATAGCCAAGGCTAACTTAAGGAACAGACTAAAAGGGACAGGTAACATGAAACAGAACAAATTTGGACCCGGTTGATAGAACTGGAGTAAGGAGGTATGAAGATCATCGAACTCCACCATGGGTACTTGCCCACTTTGGAATAGCCGAAATAAGGAGGCCGAGAGGCTGGCTAAAGAAGGAGCTAGAAAAAATAAAAGGAAGTCAGAGTGGAAGGTCAAGCAGATTGCCAGAAAAAAAGAAAGAACTCTTGAAAAACCGGCGGGAAAGATGGTTATTGTGTGCTCATTGGGCAATCATTGTGATTTGTGATTTTTGTATGATGAAATATATTTTATTTATATGTAATACCTCTATGGTGGGCATCCATTTGTAATAACTGTGTGATTTTTTATGATCGTTGTAGGATCGTTAAGTAATCGGTGTGTATATCAGTGTAAGGTTAATGTGTGATTATTGAATTGAATGATATCATCGATTTTATATGATTAAGTGTGATCAAAATAAATGTTCAATATATGATCGCTGTGATTATTTTGTCTGATCATTGTGTGATTTGTGTACGATGAATGTGTTTAATTAAGTGATAATTAGGTCATCACTGTAATGTGTGATTATATTGTATTATTATTAAATGAATTAATTGGAGTGATAGTGTTCACCTTTTGTGATAATTGAGGCTAAAATATTGTGTGATATCAATGACGGATCATATGTTGTGTGTGGTTTTAAGTGTGTGATTATTGGGAGGTTATATTTAATAATTTTTCTAATTTGATTGTCTACTATTTTATAATCTTATATATTTAAATTATATTTTACATGTTATTGGAGAATGATTATATTGTGATTATAGTAGCTATATCCTTTCTTTGTGGTTTTTGTGGGTGATCGTTGTGTGATCACAGTGTTAATTATTAAAATTAATTTTGGTTTATTACTGTTTGATCATGATTCTTTTAAAATTATTATCTGAATATATTCTAAATATTTATAAAAAATGCTAAATTATGTGAATTAATTACACGAAATTCTGTTTATTGTCAAACTCAAACGTTTAAACGAAATCTAATAATTAATTTGTTGTAAGATGTAAACATTTTGAGCTATCTGTTGCATCATGTACAACCAAACTAAAAGATATCTAATGCCCGGCGTCATACGCAATGAATATATAATTAGCTTTTCCTCTTTTATGAATACAATATTTTCTTAAAATATATTCTGAAACATTAAAACATTATTATAAAAATGTAGATTTTTAAAATATAGTAGTGCGTCTTAATTGTTTTGAATATAAGAGGGATATAAATTATATGTTTAATATAACACATTTAAAACAAACCAACGTATAAATATATTCTTCAAAATTATTCATATTTGGACTTAATTTAATTTTTTTAAATGAAATATAGTAAATATACCCTAGGAAAATTTAGGTATTTGCATTAATTTTATTATTTGCATCCCTGTAAATTTTAAAATTATTATATATAAATATCTGGACTTGCACAATAGAATTCGCTGCGCGAATAATTTTCAAAGATTTGAAGATTTTTAAAAATATTTGTCAATGGAAATTAATCGTCTCATTTCCTATAAATTACCTTAAACTGATCTATATTCTGGAACTATACATTTGAAAACTTAAATATTTATAAAAAATATATTTATTTGATTAAAACTAATTTTGATCAAAGAGTAGCCATGGAATCAGAAAAAAATCATCTGGGAACATTTGATCTTGTTGCACTTATCTTGTATTTTGTTGCTGTTGTTATAACGGGTATTGTGGTAAGTGTTTGGTCATTCCTAACTTTATTAATACTAACAGATTTTTCACCATATTCACAATTTTCAAAATTTCAGCAGTAATTAAAGTTATCACAGTTGAGATCATATAACTTTTTCATAATTGAAATATTTTATTATTAGAAATTTTCCTATTTTTGGCTTCCTATTTGTCAATTTATGATAGTTAAAAAGGAAAATTACCACCATTGTAAATAGGTTTTTTTATAATTTCCTTTAATCCATATACAACATATTATCACCAAAAGTTTATTTGGACTGCTTTGATTAGATTATATCATATTCCTGTTTTTTGATTTTCCTTAACTGTATTATTTTACAACAGATTACAGGTCCACCATTTTCTTTAATGAACTAAAGTTTATATTTATATATATGTTGGGTGCATTTTACCAATCTATGCTTATTACTAATATGTGCTGCTCAAATTAACAATTAATTAAAAAAAAAAATTTGGAATTATTTTTAAACAAATTTATATAAAAATGTAAATTATATACAAACACTTTAATACATATTTCTTTATATATTTTAATTTAATATAAAGCAGTTAAATTCACAACAGTGCGCTGATCTGTACATTATTTAATAAAACAAATTCAATAAAAGCAAGCAAAACATAATGTAATTATTATTTGTAATATATATTTTTAAATTAAACATAAATCAGTCAAATTCATAAAAATAGGCTTTAGGTAATAAATGTTCATCCTGTCCCAAAAACTTCCATGGGATGGGACAGAGTGATAAATAATAAATGTCCCAAAAATAGCCATTAAACATCCAAAACATTCCTAGGGACATTTATTATAAATAATTTATAAATGTCCACTGGAAACAGATAATAAATGTTGCCCCCACCATGCCCCCTAAAAAATTTAACAAAACTTATTTTAAATATCAAGGTAAAAAATGCATTGTAACTTTTGACCAGCTCAGTATTGGAAATCTGGCAAAATCATCATTGATGCACCATAAAGAAGTCAGCTGAAAAGCATTATATTGATGTTAGGGTGTTTTCATACACTTATGAATTTTTGGGGGCTATAGAGACTTCAATTCTTTAATCAATATAAAATTATAATACATATCTTATTAATATTGAAAAAAACAATATATATAATTTTTTAATGAAAGCAAATTAGAATTAATTTAAATTATAGCAAAAAATGCATTCCAAAATAGTTGGAGTTTTATAGTATGCAATTACTAGGATATTTGTATTCACATAAAGTATTAACATATACTATACATACAAAATTAGTCAAAATTATACTTTATGAGTGGTATTAGCTCACTATCAGTAGTGACTCAAGGAAAATTAATAAATTTAGTCTCATGAAGATTGCATAAACTGCTACCAGAAGTACTACACAGATAACAATATTATTTAGTATTAGTCTAATAGTCTACTACTAAGAGTAGATAGGTATAACTTGATGATTTTGATTTATTTTTCATATTGGTAAAAATGGGTGGACATATTATTTCTTAATTTACATTCTACATATATAGAAATTTCTCAAAAATCATTTTAAGTCAAATACAAACATTATGAATGATATAGGTATGCATCACTAAACTAATTATTTTTAATGTTTATAAATTTAATTGATAATTTATACCATTTTTGTGTAATAACAATGTTTTCTTCATTTTGTAATATTATCTTTTTTGTATTTTCATTTAGTTAAGGCCATTTCTCTTAGAAAACTACATTCCATATCTAAATTTACACACATATTTTTGTAGTACCCTGTATTTTAATAATTTATTTACCATATATACATTCAATCTAAATTTTGTATTTTTAAAGATTATAGTTAGTGAGTCAATTGAAACATCACATAACATTTATTAACTCAATTACACCAACCCAATTAGAAATGCAAAAGCAGATTATAATTTTAGACCATTTTTATTTGATACTAACCAAACAATTTAAAATAACTAACCTATCTGGCAGGATTTCATATGTTTGATTATAACAACCTGAACTGGCTTTAATATAATCTACCTGCTTTAATTGTTTACACATTATTATTTGTGTTTAAGTTGTTTACCATTTTTTGTATTTTATGATTTATAAAAAACATTCTTTTTAGAATAAATGTTTGAAAAATTTTTAGCAGCTAATACATTTTATAATTTTTTCCTTAATGTAGTTATACAATGCTAAAAGTAACTTTTGAACTGTCTATTACACTAAATCCTTAGTGGAGAATATATTATTATTGTATTTAATTGTTATTCAGTAATGTTTCTCATGGATGTGATTTTTTTCATAGTACCTAAGGTTTTTAATTGATGTTTTTAACAAATTCTAAGTGAGTTCATTCAATAAATATATTCATTGTTTCTTACACAAACATGTATATATATTTATATATTATATATTTTTTTACTTATTGATCAATATTGATAATATAACCAATGTTGTATCATTAAGGTATCATTAAGCTCTTAATTATATATTTTTATATATTTACCTATCCAAGTAATTCCTGCCCATAGTAGTAGTTTCTATGCAGTACTTTATAATTTAAAACAGTTTATAGCTTTATGCAATTTTCAAAAAAAATGTATGGTATATAAAAATAAGGTTTGAAATTTTTAAACATTTCAGTGATTTGTTTGTGTCAAGTACAATTTTTTAAAACATTATTTTCCAGTCAATGTGCAGACCTAATCGTGGAACAGTTAGTGGTTATTTCCTAGCTGGTCGATTTATGACATGGCTACCGGTAAAGTATATTTTATAATAATATTTTGAACTTATAATATATTATTATAATTTAAGTTTATTTAGTGTATTTAGTTTTGCTTATTTGAATGCATAATGTGACTAAAACTAGGTTCAGTTTCCACAATTTTCGTCTGGTTAATTTTTTTAAATATGTGTTTTAAATTTTTTTAATAAGTTCTAATTGGTCATGTTTTAAAATTATTTATTACAATTCTCTATAATTGTGATCATACGATTCAATGTAACGAAGGTTTTTATTTTTTCACCTTTTTTGGTCCTAGCTATCAGTACCAATGAAACACACTTTGAAATACAATGCGATTTAATATAAATAATGGTGGACTCTTGCTAGCTATCCCATGATTTGTCAAGTAGTATTTTAAATAATCTCTTTTACAATCAGGTCGGCGCATCACTCTTTGCTAGTAACATTGGTAGTGAACATTTTATCGGACTGGCTGGATCAGGCGCTGCCAAGGGAATTGGAGTTGGAGGCTTCGAATTTAATGTAAGTTTATATTTAATAAATCACCAATTTAGTTTGTCTTAAATAGACTCCTATGTGCCTTGTCACCATGTGTGTATTGACTATTCGTTCAGTATAAGATTATTATGTTACCTTTTCTATTATTTATTTATTTTTTGTTTTGTTTATAATTCAACTTTTATGCGACCTGCGTTTTTTAAATTTGAGCGTTATTTTCATGATATTCCTAGTTATGCGTTTTTTCATGTTTTTATCAGGGTCTGTGTTTTTTATATATATGCTCGAAAAAGCAGTAGAAAGCTTCACAATCAAAAGAAAGCCAACGAAACGTCACTAAAATTCCGAAAGTGATAAATGTTCATTGGACATGGATGTGTATTAACATTTTGAACTTACTAGATAATTAGTTGTTTTAATTGTTTTGCGAAATTGTAATTATATAATGTAATAGTTCATGATCATCGTTACATGAATACAAACATGGAAGTTGTGCATACATGAATTAGTTACTTTTTTGACTGCTTGCCAAAATTCTAGTTATAATGTCTTTTTTATAACCTGTGTTATTTTTTACATAATCGATAGTAAAGACACTAGATAACAAATATATAATATAAGTGCAAAGCAAATAATTTAAAAATCGATAAATGTTTATAATTATGATTTATTAAGATTTATTTAGGATTCTCATTGCTATGTTTCCATTATTTAAATTATATTGACACATGCTTTATATTCCAATACATTATTAATGTAACATGTTTTAAAATTTTATTAAAGAAAAACCTTGGAATCATTTTGCACGCGGATTCAATAAATAAAACCTTTATTTTTAGATATATTTCTTTACTGTTTTTCTCGTGTCACATTTTCATTACCTGCGTACCTATGTTCTGTAATTTCTCACAGTTTCTTTATCTTGATGCCTCTGATTCTGCTCAAGTGTGTACTTGAAAATATTTACACATCTTTCTATAATGTACCTATAGTATGCAACCGCTATAATTTTATTTTACAGTCAATTCGTCATAATCGTATTTTTTTATTACTTTACAAAATATGTCTTGACCCATATGTAAGTTCAGTTTGAAAATGTTAGCGACAGTATTATATACTTTAGGTGTTTTTGCTTATATAAGTTGATCACAACTTTCACCGTATAATGCATATTTTCAGGCATGTATTCTACTACAACTTCTTGGATTTGTTTTTTTGCCAGTCTATATTGCAAGTGGAGTAAGGAAATTTTATTTATACAATGATTACAGTTTTAATATAAAAATGTGGAGGTTAAAACATTGTAATAATGTTCTTTTACGTATATAACTTTGCTAGGGATTAAATTTTAATTATTGTTAAAAAATGAAACACTGATAACAGTTACCGCTAATATGAAACATAATACAAACCGAATTTAATTTTAAAAGAATTGTTATTAATTTTATTTTACACTTTCTTTCTGTTTGTTTCGTTTTTATTAGTGGTTAATTTATTTTATAGCAGAAATTTTTTTTAATTTACTTCTATTGTATTCCTATAGCTTTAAAAGAGTTGTTAGTGTTTGTGCTCTACAAAGATATTAAATCTGGAATAAAATTATATTTCAGGTTTGCACCCTTCCTGAATACATGCAGAAGAGGTTTGGAGGAACGAGAATTCAAATTTATCTCTCTGTCTTGTCCCTTGTTTTGTATATCTTCACCAAAATTTCGGTAAATGCTTCTCCGTTTTATTGTGTTTATTGATATACTGAAACTATTTTCCTATTGTAAAATAATCGTACTGATTTTATTTAGCAACAATTATCCTTGGGAATCTTTATCTTATGAATCCCATTTTTAAGGTATTTTAAATATTAAATGAAATAAATATCTCAACAGTTTAGTTTCCGGAGATTCTATAGTATATTTCGCCCGAAAAATGAATGAATGTTACTATAAATTATTTAAAGCATCTTATGTACTTTGTAGACGTTAAAAATTTAATAAATACATTGTTTAGTGAGTAAATCTTTATTATAGGTACTGTTGTCACAAAATTATTTTGTTTTTTGTTTACAAAATGTTTTTTCTATGATTCCTAATTCCAAATCGATTTTACTATAGATTTTTTTCCCCAGAGCCTTGTTTCCTTATATTTCTTATTAACTCTAAATACACAATCAATTTACAGGACTATTTTCCTTATCACCTAATCCTCCTTTAATGTAATATTTTTTCTCTAAAATTCATATTTTCTAATTGCATAAGATAATGTATTTTTCCCCAATTTTTCCCAATAAGTTTTCTGTAAATGGATTGATTTGGTAACCATTTTTATGAGGATTTTTTAACAACTTTTTGTATGTATCTACTAAATATGCGGTTTATTACTGAAGTTCAGGCCATCCAAAACCAAAAAGCTATTAATTAGAATAAAAAGAATATATGACATTAATAGTCAGATTTTTCAAAGACTATCAGACTTAAAGTTAAATTAAATTACCTAACTGGAGTTTTCAACAGTTATCCAAACGTGAATTTCGATATAAACTATATAGGCTACATCCTTATATTGCTTAATAATAACTGACAATGTCCACGGTGAGCAGTAAGTTTGTAACCATTTTCGACCAAACCCTTTAAAAGCCTGAATTATACACAATCATAAAACACAATCTATGCGATTCGAGCAATAAAAGCAGATAAGGAACAGCCCATTTTAATGTATTGGCAGGTAAAGTTTTTTTTGGTTACTATCTAATTCATAATTTAGTTAGTTCAATGTGCAACAAAATAACTTTTCGTTTTAATTACGAAGGAGCAGAGAATTGCGACTGTCAACCATTGCGTCGTTTAACAAACCAATATAATATTATTTGTGTTTTCAAAGTCAAAACATCACCTTGTTATTAAAAATTGGAAGAGTGCCACCATCAATGTTTCTCCGATAACATGAAGCTGCTAACCACAACGACGAAATATGTTCGGCGTAGTTCTTAAAGCCAACTAGACTTATGTCTACTCTGACTTATGAAATGCGTATCAGCCAAACAAGAGTCAAGATTAACTATAAATTGTGCTGTTTAAATTGCTTGTTTCTTTTCAATATGTTTGAAAAGTGTAACATTTAGAAAGTTGGTCGGGACTTATCTCCAACTTTGTATGTATTTTTACAACAATTTTTCAGGTGAATTTGTATTCCGGATCGTTGTTCATTCGTGAAGCTCTCGGTTGGAACATTTGGTATGCGATTCTTTTATTGTTGAGCATTACTGCCCTTATCACAGTCACAGGTAAATTAACGGAACGTTCATCGGCCTTTTAAAAAGTTGCTTATAATATAATTTTACTTCATATTTTATTGTTCAGGTGGTCTTGCTGCTGTCATTTACACCGACACACTTCAGTTTTTTATCATGATTTTGGGAGCTGTTACACTGGCAATAATGAGTAAGTAATCTCCCCACCTTTCCCCTATTATAACCTTTTTCATGATTTATTATCCCTCTTTTTATTTTGTGAAGACATCTTAAAACAAACCTTTATTTTATAATTCATTGTAGAATCTGGTTTGCTATTTACAAACTTGACAAAATTACGCCCAAATACCTTCAACATTTTCTTTTTCATGAATTGCAGAATTATGTGATAACATTGGGATCACCGATTAAGAGTATACGCTTTTCCGAGACTCAGAATTCTACAAACATTCCTAATCGCTATAAATTATTGTTTACTGTGGGATTACGTCGCTCCTCTTGCCAAATGTCATCTAACGAAATTTGTCTTCAGAGACGATTATATATTACTTTCAGAATATATTCTGAATTAATCGAAATTAAGAAATTAGTTTAGAAATGATTTATATTTTCTGTGGGAAAGAACGTCGTGTTCACATTGATACTATAAAACATATCGATTAGGTATAATAATTTTTGTTTTAGTTGTTGGTACTGTGATGAATATAAATATTATTCCCAAACCAAAGATTTATTTATTGGTAAGACACAAAACAAATATTTACGGACTGCCTTGAGATTTCGAATGTCGCATGCTAAAGAAAACTAAACTAGAAAATCTAATTTCTTCTTGTTGAAATCAAACGTCTCCTTCTTTCATGTTTTTTTTTAAATAATGACCTACAATTATGCCAGTGAGACGACGAAAGTTCGTTATTAAAATGTGTTTCTCTGTTGTGACCTTTTCCTTTGTTACACAGTCAAGTCTATTTTTAACATCATTCTTGAGTATCTGTGCAGCTGTTAAATGCTAAGCAACTCTTGGTCGACATTATTTGAGTTAAAAAATACAAATTTAACTGGATATCCCATAATGAGTGATCTTTAACCGCTTATGTACAGGTTTTGGGAAGGTGGGCGGATTCACTGGACTCATGGAAAAGTACGGTTCCTCTATCTCTGATACAAACTCGACGAGGGAACTCTTTGCTGACCTTGCTGCTGGCAACATCTCCACTCTCAATAGGTCTAGATTGGACTGCGCACTGCCCTCTGAGAAGGCCTTTGTCATGCTCCGAAGTGTTACTGATAAGGATATGCCCTGGCTGGGCTTCTTGCTAGGTCAAACTCCCGCCTCTATTTGGTACTGGTGTGCTGATCAGGTGGGGTATATTATATAGCTATTATTTGTTCTGACACGATTCTCTAAGCGACCATGGTTAACTACAAATTGTATTCTTTTGAATTAAAACTGAATTAATGAATTCTGTCGGTTTTAGTGATTTTCCCTGATGTTGATGAGTTCCTTATAACTTTTATTTTGTTGTCTTGTTAAAATTCAAATTTTGGTTATCGTGATTTTTCACTAAAAATTAAAAATTAGTAAAACGGTAATTATCGTATATACTTAATTGAAATTTGAGTCATCAATAAAATATAGGAAATGTTATTTTTAAAATACTAGATCTTTTTAAATTGCTGAAAATAGTGACTAAACGAGTATTTTGACCGGATTAAAATGGTTGAAGTAGTTTCTAGACTTTAACCCTTAACGACTCGGGGTGTTACATTTTTTGTAACCATTTTGATTCAATTGTAAATAAATGAATTCTAAAAAGTACTTTTGCTTCAAACTTTAAACCGACGTGATTTATACTCACATCTGCATACTTGTTCAGTTGTGGTTCGGCATATCACATTTTGAAACAAATGGTAAATTACATACGATTTCCTAACGTTTTAACTAATTCAAAAGATTTTTGGTGCACACTTACAACCTTTACTCATTGGGTTAAAAATGGATGGACACTTTTGAGGACCATGGCTGTGAACCATGAACCACGGCCGAGCTGAGAAGAAGCAGGTTGTACATCGAGCAGAGGATCGTCCACTGAATTTAAGTTTGATCATTTATGACCACGACAATAAAATGACAATTTCGCACATTATCAAACGGAATCGTAGTGACTTTCTTTTGAGGATACATGGCAGTTGCGTGGTTGATATTGACGAAGAGAGAAAACCCCCAATGATAAGAGGTTCCGTGTTTACTCTAAGTTAACGAGAACCTATATATCATTTATGCGTAAAGGTATTCTTCATTATATTATATTTCGGCATTCTGCATTCCATGATGCTGAAGAAAAAAAAGGTTATATTTTGTAACATGTATACGATAATGTTGCATATCGACATTCTTGATCTGAATTGCTCCAGCAACACTAGGGTGCCTAGTCCGCCTTTTGTAATCGTATATCGTTATTAATTTATTTTTTATTAGTTGTAGTTGTTGTAATTCTATACAGTGAGTATTTCATTTAGTATTTTTATTATTTGTTGTGTCTTTATTTATGAAAGAATAGTTCGTAGTAAAAATTTAAAAAACTGACTTCACTCAAACTAAATTTACGAGAACTTTGTGAGATATCATATTTTGTTTTGAATTTGATTCCATTAAATCTTATAGATTAGAATTTATTAGAAGTGTTATGCGACCTATTAATTTATCATATAATGGTTATGTCACTCAGAAGAGTTAAGTGCTTCTTCTTAGAGTGAAGCTTTGTAACATGTTTTGTAATCGAGTCTATTATATATTTTGAACTGTCTCTATTCAGATGATGGTTCAACGAGTTCTTGCCTCCAAGAGTTTGTCCCATGCCCAGGGAGCCACTCTGTTTGCTGGTATTTTCAAGCTTCTTCCGCTCTTTATAATGGTGATGCCTGGCATGATCAGCCGAATTCTATATCCAGGTAGGTAGTCGGAAACAGTTCAGACTGTTTTAAAAGTCCTTACACAATTTATATTGTGTGTGTTTTTGGTTCTAGATATCATTGGGTGTGCTACCCCTGAGGACTGTTTGCGTGCTTGTGGACAGAAAAGTGGATGCACAAATTTGGCGTATCCCAAGCTTGTGATGGGGGTTATGCCTGACGGTATGTCAAATGACTGAGTGCGGAGATTAAATAATTTGAAACTATATTGAAAATGGAAAGCAAAGGAGTATATTACTTGCTTAACACATAACTAATATTCATACCATTGATTCAATCATAAATAAAACAAATAAAAAAGAACAAACAATAAAATATTTTGTTTATTATTATAGGAAATCCGTAACACGTTTTATTTCAAAATAAGAACTGCACGTATGAAAGAGTTTTGTTGTGAATTGATCGAGAAATCGGTCGAAAATACATTTTACTATTATTTTATGTGGATTAATAGTTTGATTATTGTCCGTTTTAGGGCTCCGTGGCGTCATGTTAGCGGTCATGCTGGCAGCGCTCATGTCCGACCTCACTTCCATCTTCAACTCTGCCAGTACCCTATTCACGGTCGACATCTATCAAAGAATGCGAAAGATGGCCAAGAATATGGAGCTCATGATTGTTGGCAGGTGACCTCATAATACCTTTAAACTCATTTAATCTTAAATAACTATGTTTATGTATTATGTATATTATCTATTGTATTCTGGTTGCAAACGCTTTGTCGAGGTGATTCCATATTCATGGTTATAAGAAGGGATAAAAGGAGTCCGTGTATCGATTTTATTCTTAGACAAGTGATTGTTGAATCGTATGACATACACAGTGACGAAACTGACTTCGGTTAGTGTTAGTTCTTTTGGAAATTAGCTCTAAATAATTTTAGTATTTTTTATTGTTTTGTGACTTATTAAAGTATTCATATAGATATTTGTGGTTCTTTCTTTTATAGTATGCACCATTGAGACTTAACCGCCTTGAGAAGTAAAGAGTGTCTTTGAGTAGCGCACGTTTTGGTTTATTATTATTTTGAAACACTTGAATCATAACTTCTTATTATCCAAAATATTTTTTAATATTAGGTATTTTTGTTGCTTTTTTTTATTTCCCTGCTTTGGTTGAAGCAAGATTTGTAGCCAATATGTCGTACTTTTTATCACTGAACGGATGAATCAATAACCATTGTGTTCAATATATTACTCACGTCTGTGTTACGTGTTCTCTTAAATTTCTCTTAATCACCACTAAACTAAATTTTAGATAATTGAACAATTTTATTGACAACTATTTTTAATTTCAATGCTTAATATTTGAGCAAATCAATTTCTTTACGCTTCAAAGTGTAAATTTGTTTACTTTCAATGTGATTTTAGTTTAAAGCACACTGTTACACGTTGTAGGTGATACTACTCCTCTCAGATAACAATAGCAGCATTTTTATTCTCATCTAATAGGTACTTTGTTAGTCGGCTAAATTTCTTGTTTTAAGCATGATTTTGTTACTTGATTTCTTTGTGAATGTTTAGATTTTGACTGTAATGTGAGAGTAGATTAAAATTATATTCAAATTTACTGCTTATTTAAAAGTGGGCATAATTTTGTTAATTTAACATAATATTTCTTACAATTTGATCTATTCCAAATTATGGTTAATTATGTATCGATTAACTTAATTTCCATTATATTCTAATTCATTCGGTAGTTCTCCCTTTTGACCTTACACCTTTGGATCTACTGAGATAGCTGAAATTCTGATGACTAACTTGTATAACCTTCTAATATAGTTAAATTATGGAATAAATACGGTTGCTTTTAAAGTTTATTGTCGAAAACAAACTCCTTTGTTGGTGTCAGCAACTTGTCGTTGGTGTTATTATTCTGCTGGTGGCTGACATGATGTGTATTTTTAGCTAGATGACAGTGTAACCCTTTTGTTCACTCCGAGTTATACTGCAGATTGTGTGCTTAGTCCAGAATTGTTATGCTGCACTACCATTGACTAAAGTTGGAAATACATTCATCTTACTTTTTAGAAAATTGAAATAGTAATATAACAATTATAATGTGTCTAGTATATAATGTATAACGAAAACACTATCTTTAACCAATAATTGTATTAATTAAATATATAACAGTTAAACTTCAAACGGTTTAAAAACAAAAAACGTGGAAATGCTTTTGAAACAATGATCTAAATAACCTGTTTCAACTTCGATCTGTTAAGTAAAAATGACTTTGAATTAGAATTTGTTATCAAGGTACTCGTTTGGTATGTGAGTACTCTGGTATTGTCTTTAGAAAGTCTTTACATAAGAAGTTCGTAATTCAAGCACTTACCTAATTAAAACAGTATACACTATCTATAACATAATTTATTGTTATACACCTCCTACCCGTTTAGTTTGCATTCCATTAATGTTGTCATGCATTGACAGAATTTGTCAGGTGTAAAGCGTAATTGATTTGTTACAATATAATTAGTTTGGCTTTTACGACCTAAATGTAAAACTTATTCAACTATAGGGTGATCCGTAAATAAGTCTGTTTTTTTTATACGCGCCAATAGATTAAGGTCTAATCAAAACAATTGAAATTTCAATCCAGTACTCTATACAACATTCATATTTCACAAATTGAATTATAATGAATTTGTCATCTGAAAAATGTATTTTTTAATATTGAAACCCTTCGCAGAAATGGTATCAATCCGACTAAATTACATAAAATTTTTATTTGGAGAATATTGTTGAGAGTGAGGTACATTATCTGTAGAGAAAAACTTATTGATATTACCTGTAGTAAAAATATTGTCTCAGTTTGCATACATTATTATAATGTTTCAGTTTGTTTACTTTATCATATCACGTAATAATGATAAATCATCGTACTACAACAGTCTTATAAACAAAATGTAGTATATTTTAAATGGATCACGATATATCTAGACCAGAGCTAAAAATATACAGCTATCAGAATTTTCGTTTATTGTTATGTTGCGGTAATAGAATATTTAATGTTATCGGCTACGTATTGCACTGTCATAGCAGCGATCTTAATTTGGTGACCTTTCTTTTGTTTCTGCGTGGACAGACTCTTTGTGATTGTCATGGTTTTCGTGAGCATTATGTGGATCCCCGTTATTCAGGAGATGCAAGGAGGTCAACTCTTCATCTACATTCAGGTGATCTCCGCTTATCTGGCCCCGCCGATTGCTGCTGTCTATCTGGTGGCGATTCTATGGTCTCGAGGGAATGAAAAGGTGGGATTGACTTCCTTATATTTGGAATTGTTCGTATGATGGACGCGCTCATCTAGAACACGTTTAATATTTTATTATTTGACGAAAGATTCATAAAATATAATAGTAACAATCAAATTACACAATATATCTATTATTCTATTACTTTTTAATTTATTATTCTAAATGAGTTCCAAAATATCTACTTCCGTCAAAAATGAGATTATATTTTCGGAAACAATAACTTATTTATTAATCAATTTTGTTTATTGTACTCATTCTTACAACTTACCTAAAATGTCCCTTGTCTCTATATATAATTTATTTGTTTTACTTAATCCTGGCCTAGTTGAGTTAGATTATATTCTGAAAAACTGGTTCTAATGTTTTTATAGTAATGACAAATTTAGAATTACGTGTTATTAATAATTTTTTATTGTGAATCGTATCCGGGTGATTGAACATTGTCTATTTATTAATTATTGTGGAATTTGTTTGTCAATACCATATTTAGGACAGACATAGGGGTAAGGGGGCTTGCACCTCTCGAAACCATTAATGTGTTACTAAATTAAATCCACTCTAGGGTGCGTTCACTGGATTGATGTACGGCCTGGTAATTGGGGCTGTCCGGATGATCTTCGACTTTGTGTGGCGTGAGCCAGCCTGTGGTGAAGTGGACCCACGTCCTTGGCTTCTGGCTAATCTGCACTATATGTACTTCGCCCTGATTTCCTTCATCAGCACTATGCTGGTGATGATCATCGTCAGCCTCCTCACGCGACCCCCTAGCCACTCCCAGATACATCGACTCACGTTCATGACCACCAGGAGATCCTCGCCGGTCACCGCCTCCTTGAATGATAAAGGCCAGCCCAAGTGCACCGACTCTGATGTGGCTTTCAAGGATCAGGAGGTTGCTATTAGCAGTAAGTAAGCGCTTTGTTTTTATTAACCTCTTTATTTGCGGTTATAATTGTGACTGGAACTTTTTATCACTATTGATAAACACTGTTCACTGCCCTGGATAAAATCAAGTAGGCCTTGAAGGAGCTGCCCTGAACTTTGAAGCATCCTACTTTGAACACAGACGACAGACCACAGTTATCTATGGTGAATAAGTATAGCGAAGAACAAGTACTTGAGTGCGGAGTACCCCAAGGCAGCGTTCTGGGGTTTCTTCTTTTCAAACTATATGTCCTAGACTGCCACGCGGAGATGATCGGATCAAAGGGTGGAATAGACCTTGTACCTATCCTATCGTGAGGTAAGACAGCTGAGAGCAATCATTTTGCTATGCAGCGTTTTGAAAAATGTGAAATGTTGAACAAGTTGGCTGCGCAACCATCAAAAACCCCGTTGTAAGACCCGCAGAAACTATTGCGATGCTTCGAGTCACTAACACGGATTAAGCACTGTGAGAAAGCTATACATAAAGTATTTGTCGCTATAAAGTCAATACACAGATCCAAAACACTAACAATACCACATCTTACATACATACTGTCAAACGCTGTTCGCAAATGCTTCTGCAGAGGCGAAAAACCTGATAAAACGAAAAACCTGATAAAAAGTCCTGAAGTATGGTGAACCTGCCGTCCACTACAAGAGCTGGCCAGAACCCGAAGTGTCACAAGAGGAAACGTCACGACATCGACAGCCAAGACCAAATTTGGGGAGCAAGAAATCTGAATATGCAAGAGTGGAATACTGAACTTGTCTACTGAATACTTTTGAATAATGAAATATTGAACTTTTGTACAATCTTGTAGAGCCTTTCATATACAATCATATTATGTTTAGAATGCTAAAATGTTGTATACAATATTAATAATAATTAACTGGTTAGGTTCGCTTCTACGACTTCAGCTTCTCTTCCACAATTCATCTAAAGTTAATTAAATTCTCTGAGATTCTAAAAATACCTGTTCAGTAAATGTTTAGTCAATATTGGTATTGAAAGCAATAATTTATAATTTGTCCATCTACCTAAAATGTGTATAAATTATGATATTTCAACATTTTCAAAATGGTTGAATACAGAAATATGGGAAAATAATAAGAAGTCATGATAATTTATTAAGTCATTGCAAATGATGTAGTTTAAAATATATTTAAAGTATTAGGCTCATGAATTATTTAGAATATATTATGTTGTAGTCATAAAATATGTTTACGAACAATTACTGTTTTTTTATGACATAGACATGAATAAAATAAAGCAATCCTTATATTAAAAGTTTTTATTGAATACTAATTTTAAACTTTTCAATAATGCTTTTCCATGTTAATACAGATTTTATGTATATATTATATTACATAGTACAAAGAAAAACTAACAAAGTTAGATCTGTACATAGCACCTTTCCATGTATATAACCGTAAGCTATACCAATACACAATACTTTTATATTGCTACATTATACGCATGTACTAACTAATTATTCTGCAGGACATTCTTCTTGTTATACCCTTAACTGATATTACTCTTGTTTCAATGTGTGTTTTATGGTGCCTAGGACAAATAATGTAGCGACATGTAGATTATTAGAGTCAGCGATTTCGGAGGGAATTATAAACTAATTTATAAGTATAATTTTGATTTGGGTACATTTACGTAATTGTTAATTAGGGAGATATATTACACAGCTTGCTAAGAATCAGGACAAATAGCAAGTCATGTATCCATTGAAATAAACCAATTAAGGTATAGGTATACAGGCTAACGTCGAGGTATACTTTTTAAAATATATTTTGAGGTTGCGTTCAAAAAACCCACCCAGTGGTTCTTGATGTGAATCATGTCTGTGAATAGTGATTGAAAAGTTTCACTCGTATTTTTCCACAAATTAATGTTGTTTAATATATTTTATTCGTTAAAATCTTTCTTGGCAACTTGCATAATGAATATTAGGCGTGTTCATCGAATATTTCAGATAGCATAAGGGGAACGTGAGAATGTACGATAATTGTGGGCACATTGAGCGCAGCTCTAAGTGATCCATTGGACCATTCCCTAAATCTGTCTATTTTGTATAATATATTAATACATGAGATTTATATTAGTTAATAAGTATCTTCTTTTGGATATTGAAAATATGTTTTCTTTTTAAATTATAGATGGTACACTCAGCATGAATCTTTTGGAAGAAAAACGGATTTGTGTATTAGGTCAGAAGCTACATTTTATAATTTAGTTAGAGATTTCATTGCTCTTAAATACATAATATAATGTTGTATTTTTTAAATAATTATAGTTATCATGATTTTGGTTTAAAATACGGTATGATATGTTTTTTTCTAAAACTCGAAATTTTCCAACGATTTGTTCAAGTTGAAGATTTGATCCTGAAAGTTCTATTAATAGCATGTGTCATCTAGTGCATCCAGCTTTAGTAATTTATCCGTCTTTCAGATGATAAAAAGTACGTATCTGCCAATTGTGAAGGAGCGGAAGAGGAGAATCACCCAACCGCAACCTCACAATCCCGCCCCAGTCACATAATACGTGCCCTCAAACGGGGTGGATTGTGGTGTTGTGGTCTAGACTCTTCTGAGACTTCCGGGGGGGATAACCCTGCCGTGGTGTCGGCCGAGGCAGAACAGGCACGTCGTATCGCCAACATTCAGAGTTTGACCCAATCGACTAAGGAGCGAGTGGCCCTCTTGATAATTCTAGCAATTTTGTTGTCTGTCACTATTTTTCTCTTTTGTTTCTTCTCTTTATTTTTCGATGATATAAAGATTAGCCCAACCTGGATGAATATTACTTTGAATGGTGATCAGGGTCTCTAGATTGTCAAGTCTTCCATTTATATTATAATCATTCTTTTATATATGTCAATGTATCATCAATTAGAATTTTCCCATAAGTATAATGCTGTTGTTGCTTGTGAAGTTCAATCAATTTAAGTATTAAAGCATGTTCAATACAGTATTTAATTCGTTTACCATTCATTTAGTGCAATAAGTCAATTATATTGTGAATTATACTGTGAAATTTAATTTATAAAAGTATTCCGATTGAACTTACTTACACTTGTTTTTTTTTGTTTGATGTTTATATATGTGCTATTATTGCTATCCATGTTTATATCATATCAAATCTTTAATTCTCCTTGTTAAACACTGTGCGTTTTTGTGATTACAAGACCTTGCATATTTTTACATCGTTTTTTATTCCACTATTCAAAATGGTAAAAAAAAATGAGAAGTCAAACTTGTTTTGTATGTTAGTTGGAATACAATTGAAGTTCATTTATTGTAACCAGTATATAGTCTACACAAATAAATTAGTTTTACTCACTTCAATTACTTATTAGACCACTTACACAACCGCTATAGTATGTTATTTTTATATATTTGATAAAATTTCGTATGTGTTTATCTCTATTTTGGTGACTTTGTCTTGTTTTTATCTTTTAAATTGTAAGTGTATAATATGCACACTTAAAAAGTATTTATTGATTTGTGTTTATATTTGTACATTTTCTATAAATAGGTACTTTATTATATTCAAGTAAAATATAATTTTCCACATTTCAGTTTTTCTGTATAAAAGGGTCACTTATTTAATACTTTTACACAACTAGGACAATAGAGGAAGATCTTTTCAAATTATCAAATAGTTAAAATTGATCATAAGCGATAATATTTTAACCGTTTTATTCTAGTGCTATTATAGTTACAATACTCCAATCACTTGATTTAGTTAAAAGAAATCTTACAATTTTGATTACGAATTGAGTAACTCAAAATATTCCAAAATGCTATGTTATAAATTTGTATCATGAATTAATTATCATTTCATGCGTATTCTTGTTTTATTTTCTTTATTGTTATCAAGCTTCATTTATTTATTTAATTTTGTGGAACTATTTTAGGACATTTATTTCATCTGCACTCCATGGACTTGCTGTTGTTAATTAACACCAATAAATTTAAATTATGTTGTAATTAATAATGTCTTTGTTTTAATATTGAAAATTCCAAACATTAATTTTGAATTATTTTCAAATACTTTTTTAGATAGTCTTTTAATAATAATGTAATGCGGATAAAAAATTAAACATACATTAATTTATATAAATTAGTAATTGTAATCACGATAGCATATTTCTTCGATTAAAATGGTGTACATTTGAGTTCATATTTTTTAAATTCAAGTAATACATTTTGATATTTGTTTAGAATGAAACAAGCGCAACTTCGTTAAAATTATTTTAATTCATTTAAAGAATATATTTTTAAATAAATTTTATTGATACTTTAGAGGTGTAAGGTGAATGACTTTCTAAAAAAGAAGTTTATATAATGTCTGTTTAATAAAATGTAATATAACCTTTCATCATTTCAACAATATAAATATTTTCATAAAATTATCATATTACACTTTTTTGGGAAGCGTTTAATTTATGTAAATGTTGTAAACTAAATTTTTATGTTAGATAAAACTATTTATTCTATAATAACAAAAGTATTAATTAAAAATGTAAATAGAATGATAATGAGCCATTTACAAATAACGTTACGTAGGATGGGGAGGGGTGTTTGCTTCTGCGTATAAACGTCAATATTAACGGGGGCGGGAAGTAATTATTTATGGGTGCGTCACGTTAGGGGCTCTCCGAAAATAAAGTTACGTTGGATATAGGGGGGCGGGAGAGTAATTGAATGTGACGTAATTTTTTGTAGCGGTTTAGAAATTCGTGGCGGGAACGTGATGAAGGGGTTGGGGGGTGTAAAAGGGATACAATTTTTTTGATAACTGAGTAGTTCATTGATTAAGTTTGAAAAATTTATAAAAGCCACAATTACCTTTTATAATATAAAATCCAGTAAACAAGGATATTTACAATTAAACCCTGTTTTTTGCATAACAAAATTTTAATAAAGTAATTAATACATTTTTTTAGAAAACTGAGTACAAACGGACTAATTAAAGAGTTAAAATATAGGCGTATTTAGTTCCGCTTTATATAACAGTAAAAATATAATTATTAATAAACATATTTTATAGGTATTATAGTTAACAACAAATTCTAAATAATAGTTTTAATACTATAACAAATATATTTAACCATGGCCATGGTCATTATTTTAAATTATGTACGTATTATGAATAAAACAATTAATTATTTATTACAATTATAAATATTCTATATACATTCCTATATATAAAGTGAAGTAAAGTAAAGTAAAATTATTTGTTTTTTTAATATGCATGTTAATCAATAAATAAGTTTGAATTATAAATTAGAGAATGTTGAAAAATAGTGTCTTACACCCTAATCGAATATTTAATATTATCTGAAATATTTTTATTAAAATATTAATATTAATTTACAACATAAACAATGAGCGCTATATAAAGAAATATATTTTATTATATTAAATATTATTATAAATATAATATAATATAATATAACATAATATATAATATATAATATATCTTTAAAATTTTAAAAACTCTGTTTAAGACTTTGTGATCCTTGATCCTCGTACCTTTTGCATCCTTCATCTTCATATCCACATATAAGAAGAGTGAATGGTTCCATTAACGGAGGGACTTTAAAAAAATTCAATTTTTTTAATTAATACTGTTACACAATACACTATGAATTATGAATTTAATATAAACAATGTTTATTTTTATCAATCTTAAAAAATAGCCATTTTATAAAAAGTATTCAAATGACAAGAATAATGGATATCTATAGATTTATTCTATAACCTACTTCCCTTGTATAACAAAGGAGTCAACAAATTTGTAAATTGTACATTATTTGTATATTTATTTATAAATAAATAGAAAAAAGCTAGCTTTTATATATATTAATCAGTTTAAACTTGACATTTTTTTTGATCACCCAAAAAATAATATGTCCTGTATTAATGTTAGGGGCATTTTACCAATCTGTGCTAATTACTAATATGCACTGCACAAATTACCAGTTTACATATTACATTTATGGATTCAACTTTTTTACTAACTAAAATATATATATAAATTTATTGAATTTGTTTTATGATATAATTTACTGTTGTAAATGTTTTAATGTATAAAACCTTTTCTTCAGATTCATCTCTAACTTTATTTCTGCATCTAGGGCACCTATACAAGGTCAAATTATACATATTTGGAAAGCTTATCAAATTTAAGGAATACAAAACTATATATATATATATTTATATTGGACATGAACAAGTTACATATGCATTAGCCTATATAATTCTTTATAATGCAAAACTTTTTAATGAAGAGTCAAAAAATAAATTTTAAAAAGTTTTGTATTCCTAAAATTTGACCTTGTAGGTGCCTAGAGTAGGTGCAGTAAATGCTGAAATAAAGTTGGAGATAAAAGAATCATATGAATCTGACTATATAAACCTTTAATGCACAATAAGGTACTTTTTTATTATTTACCTAACAATTTTTTTTCAATTTTACACTGAAATAATTTTTTTTAAATTTGTTTCTATTTAATTGATTATAATTTATATATGTTTTATATATTTTAAATAATTTTAATTAGATTTGTTTTAATAAAGGAAACAATTTTCAAGTGGAGCCAGGACTACCATACCTTCAATCAGAAACATGGTGTAAAACATTATTAATCTATAATTGATAAATCAATCATATATTTAAAAATAAACATTCATTTTATTTAGTGAAATTTTTATTTCAGTATAAAATCAAAAAATAAATTGTTAGGTAAATAATGAAAAAGTGGTTGAGTAAATAACAAAAAGGAACCTACAATAACTTTTGAAAAAATAGTCAAATTAAAATTCTAAAAAGTTTTGTATGCCTAAAATTTGATAAGCTTTCCAAAAATGTGTAACTTGACCCAGCTGTGGATCTTACTCATTTTAATTGGGGGGTGGATGGCAAGACTTGATAATTTTCCAATTGTTATTGACTTCAATAATATATATTTTTAAAAAACATGTACACTACATTTTTTCCAACTATAATAGTATAGAAAGATAAAAGATAAGATTACCAGCATATTATAAATTAATTATGGAAGGTGCACTATAATTTGAAGTCTATTATTACATGTGAAAATGTAGGACTATAATTTTTCACATTATATCAATTTAGCTTTCTCATTATGGTTTATTTAATAATAAATATAAAGGATTATGTTATGTACACAGCTTCACAATTATGACTCAGATTAACAATAATCAGAGATGAGATTCTTCCATGGATTCACAGAATTCTGCAGATTTCAGAGTGATAATGATCATTTTTGTAATTTTTTTAAATCAGGGTTAAAAATATGGTGTAAGGGGGAAGGGAAGGTCACAGAAAATGACTGAGAATTTTTAAATTTATAGTAATATTTTGTAATCTCTCTCTGTACACTTGAGCCTTGTACCTAATTAACTTAAAAAACATAAACTGCACTTAGATGCATTCTAGGTCTTAAAATCTCAAAAATCTCATTGCTGTGGTGATGATTTTAGAGGGTGTGCTTCTGCATAGCCATACCCTTGACTAAACCTCAATCTCATCCCTGAATAATGTACATCAACTTGAACAAATACAAAGAAACAAACCCCTTTTGAACAGCTATAACACCAAACTAATTTAGTAATTATTAGCAAAAATGTATTTATTTTCAATAAACTAATATATCAAACAAATAAGAAATACAATTAAAACTTCATATAAAAATGTAAAGGTTTCTCTAGCTGGACACACAATTTGAGTAGTGACGACATGTCATATTAAAACCCATCACAAACTTAAAAGTTAAACTCTTCACATCTATTTCTTAAGCTGGCAGATTTATTGATAGCATCATCATATTTTATACATTTCACTTTGTCCTTCTTGATAGAAAGAATGGCCAGATTACTTAACCATGACTGACTATTGTCTATTGACAGTAAGTTTTCACCAGTTTAATTTAGAGAAGCTTCTTTCACTAGAAACAGATGCTACTGGGAGTGTTAGCAATATCTGGTACATCTTATAAATGTTTGGAAAAGATGTGTACAACTTAGATATGAACAAGTACAGAAATATTTACCTTGGTGAGTTCCAAGGTTGCTGCATTACTTTCCTACATCTGACAGTTTGAGTGCCTTTTTTCAAGACTGAGACTCATCTCTGGCAGTGTAATATTGTTGCCTTGAATTGTTTCCGGAAGATTTCAAACTCCTGCTTCCACTCTTCATTAACATCATCTTGAGTGCCATTGTCACCATACTCAGCACAAAGTTTCTCGATTTCATTGTTCAGGCGCTTGTTCAATTTCAGATGTTTTTTTTATTTCTTATGGAATTTTTAAAATGTAAAGCCCACAGACCTGGTGTTCTCTGACTTTTCCCAATAGTATGTTGTGCAACTTTT
>JAUZNC010010006.1:17601-75561 GCA_034780395.1 Vannuccia rotundouncinata | reverse complement strand
TCGCCCTATTACGCAACAATGCGAATCAGAGGTCGGTCCCTCTCTGCCCTTAACGACAGTGACCAGAGCAACACGAGTCTCCTTTGGAGTTACACACCCCGTCGTCAGTCTCATGGTGTCATCAATGATCAATACAACTTTTGGATGATTGCAGTCTTTGCCAAAGTTCTCCCCTGTTTTCTCATGATCATATTCGGGGGTCTTCTTCTTCTCACTCTTCGAGAGGCCAATCAACGACGAAAGTCCCTGGGTGTGGATGAAAATTCTTCTGTGAGTCGTCTCAAAAACTCAAAACGTACTCAGGACCATCGACGGACAACTCGGTTGTTAATTACAATAATTTTGTTAATTGTTCCCATTGAACTTCCCCAGGGACTCATTATGATCATGACTAGATACAGTAAATTCTGGTATTGTTTCTACAAGTCTTTCGGTGACTTCCTGGACCTTTTATCCCTCGCTAAAAACTGCATAACATTCACCCTCTACTGTTCCATGTCTTCCGAATATCGGAACGAATTTTCCGACACATTTTTCTTCATTTTTTACCGTTGCACAGAGAACCAGCAGCCGGCCACAACTCGGGCAAGCGAAGCAATAAATTTGCTCGAAATGATGTCTAGAAAGAGGTCATTGACTTCCTCCATCAACAACATTCAGATCAATATCAGTCATAGCGGTAATCTTCACCCAAATCAACAACGACTGGACAGCATTATTTCAAATTGTTCGGGTGGAGCACTAGTAGTTTTAAACGAAAATGACGCAATAATTTCTCGAAGCAGGCAAAACACATTAAGAAAGCAACACTCCAGAGATATTGAGCAATCGATTGACGATGAAAATAATTTCACTTTACCGGCCACCTTAGTCTAACTCTTGTATATATAACGTGTTTGTCTTGTAAATAAAAAATGATATACCTATACTGTTGTGTCTGTTTTTTTTACCTAAATATAGCAATGTCTCATGGAATATTTGATATAAGTGTAAGCAGTTATTTAAATACATTTTAAAAAGAATAAAAGTTTCATTAAAAATGGACTCAACATAAAACTACTTAACAAAAATGTATTATAAGTTTGGTCTCTAAATATATACATTTACTAATTATGTAACTCTCATGCAAATGTTTTTTTAAGGTTTTATCAAGTCATTTAATTACCACCTTTAATCACAACTGTCTGTTTGTTTGTCAAATTTTGTTTTTGACTATAAATGTTGACATTAGTCACTGTCTAGACAGTTTTAGTGCACTAAAGTCAAAAAAGCTTTTATTAACTTTTAAGTAAATCCATTTTAATAACTTTTTTAAGTAAATACATTTTATAATATTTAAATATATTTTGTAAAATATTTTCATTTCAAACAATTTTACCCAACATTGATAGCTCGCTATCATTTTGCATTTTATCTATTAAACAATTATAAACAGAATTTTCGTAGCTTCTATATAATAATTCTTGGGGTTAAAATAATTGGACAAAAATATTTATTTCATTTATTGGAGAAAAAACTGAACTTTTAACAAAACACATTTCATTTCTTGCCTCGCATAACATGCGAGTATATTTAATTGAAGCGTGTTTTTACAAAAAGAATTTCACGCTAAACATTTGAAAAGAAATTTAGAAAAATGTGAAGTTAATATATTTTATAATTTAAAATAAGATTAAACAATAGAATAATTGAAAAGGAGTTTCTGACATCCGTGTTTATAGATTGCAGACACATGAGTATATATTTACTTCTATATTGAAGCATCTAAATTTTATATAATCAATCTTTGATAATTTAATTATTTTAGCTAGAAATTGGCTATGGCTAGAATATTTTTTAGTGGGTAATTTAAAAAAAACTGTGCTTAAAAGATGTAATTTAATTTAAACGAAATCGGTCAACCGAAGAATTTATTCTTTACGAATGAGGGCACTAATCCGAATTTAATTAAAAAATTTTGCCCATAATACGTCTTATTGCGTAAATAAAAATAATAAATTTAAAGATTTAATAGAACAATTTAATTGTTTTTTATTAAGTAATTCAAAGTTTGCTATTGGAGATAGTCTCAAAGTTGTCTGTAAATGTTAGTCCCTCAAATGATATTTAAAAATAAAATATATTCATATACTATTTCATTGTATTATTTCTTAAATTTACCATAACATTATTAGTTTCTGTTGTAATTTTAGCTTGATAAAATTTCTTACAACAAAATAATAAGCTGATAAAAATTACGTAAGGCAAATTTTCAATACTCATATAATATCATTTTTGAATACATAAATATGCGAATAATGTATTCCTGATTACTATTTCTATGTTCTACAATGTTACAAAACAGATTATTCAGACTATGTTCGTTTTGTTTGGCCTTGCATGAATGCCTCATAACAATAACCATAAAAATAAATAGACATGAAGCAACAAATGGATGCCCATAAAAGAAGTACTTTCCATGAAGCAGATTATTTTTCACTTAATAAAAGCAACAAATATTTTTATCCCGTTCAATGTGATGAAAAGCTTCTGCGTAAGACTCGAAGGATTTAATCAGATATCTCTGGTGAATAACAAATAATTACTGTTAAAATGTGGCCTAAGATATACAATTTATTAACTAGGTGTTTATATAAATAAAATGCTACAGAAAGTTTTTATTTGCTACTTGTAATATTAAAAAATATATAATTAAAAATTTGGAAACGATATACAAAATAATTCTTCAAATGTTTGGATATTTAGAAAACCATTAAATCTTTCATGAAAACACGTCGAAACAGATTTTTTTAGAAATATTTATTTCATCTTTTATAAGTATAAAAAAAATATTTCTAAAAAATCTGTGTCGACGTGTTTTCATGAAGGATTCAAATTTATTCCTAAAACGTTGCAGTGGCTTAAGAAGGGGGGGGGGCTGAAGTGTCCTAAAGAACCCCAATAAACTTAATAAAAAAGGCATATTTTCTTAAAATACAATGTTCTAACGTATGCATCACAGAAAAAAAAACATTTTATACTTTATATATCTATACTCTATATAGTGTATATTTCGCTACAAATATATAATTGATGATAAAATTGACAATTAGCAGAGAATGAGAATATAAATTGCACTAAATAGCAAACGTTTAATGATTATAATATATTTACTTTTTTATCATAGAAAGAACTTGGATACAATCAAGGGCCTAGTCAAGGTGGAGAGGGGGGGTGGTTCTTACGGTGCGTACGCACCCCCCCCATCCACACACACACACACACACACACACACACACACACACACTAACATGAAGTTTCGCTTGTATGCTTGTTTAAAAAAATTGGTGCTATTAAGTCACATATTCTGCGTAGACACTTGCATTTATACTTCCTCTCGTCTCTTTTCTTGAGATGCATTCCCCTTCACTCTAGCCAGCTCGGATTTTTAGCCTACCCTGACCGCGTAGCCATGTTTAGGTCACCCAATATCAAATATCTTCCTACGCCACTGCATTGTATGATAAACGTAACATATTCTTTTGGATAAATTAAAATGAATTGGAGCATTAAATGTTTCAGAATAAATACAATCATGAAACTGAACAGAAATTCTATTTAAAACAACAGCTGCCTAGCTTTAACATCGCACGCACAAAATTAAAATTTAATTGAACCCATATCTACCTTTTATAACAATTGCATGTGTGTAGGTGGGAGGGTTGGTTGAAGGGTCAAGAAAATGACTACCGACCGTATCAATACGAGTGTGCAGATATCGTTGTGTATATCCACCGTAACAGAGCATTTGAATAAGTATACCACATTGTAATCATTAAACAATTTTAAGTCGTATGAAGAGCGTCCTGTAATTATTACGACACAATCACATGGGGGATTTGATTAATGAGCATCGTAACGCCGCTTCACCTCTTAACTCTATATGCTATCTAGGAGTGCATCTTTCGGAACATAATTGCAAAATATTAGTTAAACTTAGTACTAAATTCGATTGTTTGGAGCACGAAGCGATTGCGATCACTCAATGAAAACCATCCCTGAATGACCAAGGATATTCCATCAAGACCTTGTTATATTAATATACAGGGTGGGCTAAAAGTCACGCAGTATTGGCAAAAACAATATGTGGTAACTATAATGTATTATAATCAAGTATATTTGCAAGTAGGTATATTTACAGTATAACAAGTAAATCCAAAATGATGATAACTTAAACGAAGTGAATGTCCAAACTCAAAGGAGATGTTCAAATTGCATACCATTTACTTCAAGGCACTTATTAATGCGACTTACAAAAGATCTTTGCACGCATTGTAGTACATCGACAGTAATTCTATCACATTCACATTATTCTTTTGTTCATTAATTCATGAAGAGTTCTTGGTCGATCATTATAGACAACAGACTTTAGGTGACCCCATAGAAAGAAGTCGAGTGGTGAAAGGTCAGGTGACCTCAACGTCCACTCGATAAGACCACGACGCCCGATCCATTTATTAGGAAAATGGTCAATGAGAAACTCACAAACAATGACTGCAAAATAGGGTGGTACCCCATCTTTTTGAAAATGTATTGTTTTCAATTTTGCCAACAGAATGGCGTCTAAAATAGGAATCAGGAAGTTCTTCAACATGTTCAGATAGGCCTTTGATCAAAGATATAGGGCCCAATCAATCTTTCTAGATAGCGCACTAAACCATAACGCTTGGATTATGCTGTTTATTTGTATCGGAAAACCAATGGGGACTGTCTGTGCCCCAACATCGGAAATTATGTCAATTGACATGGGCACTCAGATGAAAAATCGCTTCATCACTGAACCTGATTGGTGGAGATGGGTCGATATTTTGATACCAACTACAGAATTCAGATCGACGATCAAAATCATCACCGTGTAACTCCTGTGAATACTTTGTATGAATGAGAGTGGTTATTTTTCAAAATTCGGAGCTCTGAAGTCCTGGAGATACCAGTCTTCTGGGACAGTTTTTGTGTCGACTTCTTTGGACTGTTCAAAATGGTATGCAATTTGAACATCGCCTTTGAATTTGGACATTCACTTCATATTCACTTTGGATTCACTTTGTATGAGTTATCCTCATTTTGAATTTACTTCTTATACTTTAAATATACCTACTTGCAAATACTCTTGATTGTAATTAAAAATTTATCACATATAGTCTTTTTGCCCATACTGGAGATTCACATCTTTTACTACACATCGTAACTATAATACAATTTATTAATATTGTTGTATATATGTGTCTATATCATATTAATTACATTCGTACATGTATTTGTTTGAATATATTTATATTTATGTCTGATTACTAATCACCAACTATAGATTCACCTACTTATATACATGTTTTAAATTTTGTTGTTAATTTATATATTTATCTAGATAATAAGAGCAGGTGTTTCTCAAAAAGGAGCATTTTGTTAAATAACATTCAATTTTAACACTATAAAGGCAAGTTTATAATATTATTAAATTTAAGATAAAAATAAAACATTTGAGAACATAAAATATTTGTAATTGAACAAAGAGAAATATTGATAGATCCTTATTTAAATAGAATTAAAAGCAAATTATTTTTCACTGTGTACTAATTAATTAACTTTTAAAGGTTCAGGGAAAACTTACAAATTAATCAATTTGCCAAAAATACAAATTAAAAATTATATAGATATAATCAAAATGTCTTATTTGTCCATTTATTTAAAAGACTTCTAACGTAAAATATATAACAACCAAAAATACAAAGATAATTATCGAAATATTTCTTCAACCTTCATATAAAAATGACCTTTATGGAATTGAATATATGCATATATGCTTTGAGTGTTTGTTGACTTCTTATCTGAATATTCTATCAACATATAAAGGGGAAACTTATAAAATAAATACAGATGGATAATAAACAATATTATTTTATTATACAACAAATTAATAAGGTATATTATTATTGACACTGTTTAAAATTATATCAATAAAAATTTTTTCGATACCAATTATTCGATTGCATATTTTGTCCTTGTAAATAGGATAATATAGAAATTAATTGTAGTTTAAATAGTTTTAACTACAAATTACAAATAAAAATCACAATTGGACACAGCATTATAATTACTATCCATTGTAAAATATTACGATGACATTGTATATACCAATTTATTAGTTCTTCTACACCACAATTTAATCTAGCGATATGTTTTTGATTGGGAGTATAATATTTAGAGAGGATTTTTAGACTGTCCTCACCATAAAGTAGATTTTTTAAATATCAGTTTGATCGAGGACAAAGTAGAGTTTATGCGGAATAGTTTTAATACATTCAACATTGTTATGTCAACATTACTGAGAATACTATAATAATCTCATCGTCTTAGTTTTTAAGTATTTTCATGAATTTTTATGGCAAATTGTACTGTACATTGAAAAAGATTTTATAATAGACGGTTCACAACGCAAATGTGATGTTATAGCATCGTTTAAAAAAATAATAATAACTGCCATCGGTCACCATCAGTCGCCATCATTCACTATCAGTCACTATCAGTCGCCATCAGTCGCCATCAGTCGCCATCAGTCGCCATCAGTCGCCATCAGTCGCCATCAATCGCTATCAGTCGCCATCAATCGCTATCAGTCGCCATCATTCGCTATCAGTCGCCATCAGTCGCTATCAGTCGCAATCAATCACCATCAATCACCATCAGTCGCCATCAGTCGCCATCAGTCGCCATCAATCACCATCAATCGCCATCAGTCGCCATCAGTCGCCATCAGTCGCCATCAATCGCTATCAGTCGCCATCAATCACCATCAATCGCCATCAGTCGCTATCAGTCGCCATCAGTCGCCATCAATCGCCATCAGTCGCCATCAGTCGCCATCAGTCACCATCAATCACCATCAATCGCCATCAGTTGCTATCAGTCGCCATCAGTCGCAATCAATCACCATCAGTCGCAATCAATCACCATCAGTCACCATCAATCGCTATCAGTCGCCATCAATCACCATCAATCACCATCAATCGCCATCAATCGCCATCAATCGCCATCAGTCGCCATCAGTCGCCATCAGTCGCCATCAATCGCTATCAGTCGCCATCAATAACTTTATACTGGTTTAAAAATGTTGTAATTTATTAAGAAGCCTGCAAATTGGGTACCTAGTAGGAATGTTGGGTATACTTATTAGAAATATAGATCCTAAACCATTTTCATAAAATTATAAAAATTTGGTTTCATTTTGAAATTTTAGCTCAAAGACATGTCGTTTCGTATAATATTGGATAACGACCTGTACGAAACGATCCAATTTGATGTGAAAAAGTCATTTGGTATATTAAAATTAAAAAAGCAAATAAACTACAAAATTACCTCAAAACATAAACAATTTTTTTAGAAGCTTGCGAGGCCTAAAATTGTTTTTGTTGGTGTCGTAGTCATCATACTTATTTTTATACTTTTTAGTAATTTAAATTGTTGCTATAGTCCATTTTATTGCAATTTTCAATTGATAACGTATGAAAGTAAGTTTTTTGACGGTAACGAGGATTATATATTATAAATTATATAGATATGATAGATACCTGAAAAATTGTTTTCTTACCTATGTAAAAAGTATTAATTTTTTCTGGAAAATCTCTGGAAAACTTATTAAATTTTGAACCAGAAGAGTGTGGGAACCCTGATATAGTGACACGTCAATCTACACAGCTAAATGTTGCCAAAGTTAAACTTATCAGCAATGGGAAATTTAATGTCATAATTATTATATCTGTAATTCGTTTTTTGATTATAAACATTTTAACGTTCATTGTTTTAAATTCTTGACAAAATTTGAATCAAAAAATTAATCATTTAAAAAATATAAATATGATCAGATTTTCAATTCAGTTTATAATGAATTGTATTAAAAAGAATTTATTATTCTACATACTTTACGTATAAATTAATAAAACGTATATATAAATTTATATTACTAAAAGTTTGTCAGTAGTATACAATAGATATTCGAAAAATATAGTTTAACTTTTTTCTTATAATCTATATACAACTCCATATAACACAGAATATTGTCAAAGAGAGTCTGTCTATAGATCCAACGTATTTATGAATTTAATTTTTTTAGTATTAATGCAGTTTGATATGTCGTTAAAATAGATAAGTCCAGTGCGCTATTGCTGTGCAAATTGATATTTTGCAGTTTCTGATGAATTTAGGTCTCGGCAATTTTTATCGGCCCCGGACCGATGTTAGGTCCTGGGGCTCTGCTCCAAAATTAGATTTTTTTATATTATGCCAATTTTGACTATTTAGATGTTATTGTGGTTTTTTATGGTGCTAATTTATTTCTGACAGTATAGTATCAAAAGTTTGAGTCTCAAACTTTTATCGCTTGAAATAATTAAACCAGGTCAAAATTGTTAACAAGCTAGTTTCTTTTCATTCATCTACATGTATATGATTACTCCCAAATTTTTTAACAAAAATGTGATCACGGTAACAATTTCAAAATGGTCGTCAATGCCATACATAACTTAAATTCCTTATCCAAGCAAGTTAAACTTTTAATCGCAAATAACTGTTTGTGAAAATTGTAAAAAAATGTGAAAATACAAAAATCAATAGAATTCCATTTTCCACACTGTTCAATTCTTTTTTGTAACTTCTAAGATCCAAAAATTTATGAAAAAATAAAAACTTTATGAAACGAAAATTCTTTATTGAAATTCAAAATATTAAATTAAAAGAAACGCTGCAAACCAAATAAATTTTATTTTTAGATGTGTAAACATTACAGAGACGTGATTGACAACAGTATAGCCGTATAAACACAACAGAAGCATAGTTATAACATTGAGAGACAACAGTATAGCCGTATAAACACAACAGAAGCATAGTTATAACTTTGAGAGACAACAGTATAGCCGTATAAACACCTCAGAAGCATAGTTATAACATTGAGAGACAACAGTATAGCCGTATAAACACAACAGAAGCATAGTTATAACTTTGAGAGACAACAGTATAGCCGTATAAACATTACAGAAGCATAGTTATAACATTGAGAGACAACAGTATAGCCGTATAAACACTACAGAAGCATAGTTATAATATTAAGAAACAACAGTATAATATAGTCGTATAAACTACAGAAGCTTAGTTATACATTTACAGTCAACTTATACATTTACAAGTCATGTTTTTTTATATATAGAATAATATAATCATGAAAATAAAATCTAAAAATTGTTTGATATTGACTCGTATTGTACAAAACAATAAATTATTATATCTCGTAAAATACCATAATAAATAATTATACATATTCAATTAAATAATAAAGAGTAATCTACGTGAATAAGTACAAAATATTAAACCGATATATAATTACATCAATTTATTGTTTTCAGAAAATTTAAAATAAAAATGAATATTATTTTACAACAAAAATTGTACAGATATAAAACAGCAGAAAACATTTGCGTCACTTCTGTCAAATGTTTATTTTCCAATTTTATCGTTTACATACCTAGATACACGTAGCTATAATAAGTAATTTTTCGGCGGAAAAATTAACAAAATAAACAAAAGTTAGATTGTTGATCTAGTCAGGCAGATCATATCTTTTGAACTTTTTTGCCAAACAAATGCAATCACGCATTCTTTTATTGAACAGAATAAACGCCAGAGGATTACCAATACAGGAAAGATGTCCAACGTAATACATAAATTTGATCAATAAAGGGTCTCTGTCTCTTACAATTGCAGAAGTAAAAAATGGTAAACAAAAGACGAAATTTGTAGCAATAATAACTAACATGGTTTTGAGAAGATCTTTATTGGACTGGTCTGTTAGAACATTTACATTACCCGCGCCTGGTTGTTGTGGTGCAATACTGTTGATGTGTTTACGATAGTCAATGAATATAATAATAAAAAGCACTGAAGTCGTAGTCAACAGCAAAAATATACCACCAGCAACCGCAATATATGAATACAAATTATTGTTAAGGACACACAATGAAATTTTCTTATCGAAAATATAAGAAGAGCCGACATTAAACAGAGGAGGAATTAAAATCAAAAATAAAAACAAATTACAAGATACAAATGTTAAAATGAGAATTTTTCTAAAATGACGCCTTACAAAAATTTTGTACGCAATGTTTTTGGTCACGTAAAAAAAACGAGTTATTGCTATTGCGGTTAAAATATAAATACTGAATCCGTACAAAAAATTAAGAGAAAATGAAGTAACTTGACAAAAAATGTTCATAGTTTTTTCTGTTAATATATCTTTTAAAGGAGAAATAGAAATATAACAAACTGATGTAATAGTTCCTGCTAACAAATCGCTAACATTTAAATACAGGAAAAAGTAATGGTGTAATTTAGTTTTTTGAAGAAGACACAGTGTACCTGCAGATATTGCGTTAATTACAAGATTCGTTGTTCCGAAGACGACAAACCAGATGATGAAAAAAGCCGGAGACTCATTGTTCTCGACCAGCCCAGTCGTCGAGGTGATGTTGCTAGAAATCATTCTTGTTGAACTCAAAAGGCGTCGGGAGTTGAGAAGTATTTTGCAGTGAAGAAAGAAAGAACTCTTCAAATAATATTTTGAATTTGTGTGAAGCAACTCGTTTAATATGGTGATGTAACAATTCTATTTTACATTATATTGATGTGTGTTGTCTTAGTGATTGAAAAAAGTTTTTTTTAAATATATTTTTGTATTCCTTGTTGGTATAAACTCAATTGATTTAATAGTAAGACTTACAAATTTCCAGCTCAATAAATAATTAGTGATCATAAAACTATTTCCTAAAGCATCAGTTCGTTGTATGTTTAAGTGTAAAGATATTGAAAACCCGTACAAAATAATAAAAATGGAATGATACATTGTTTTATGGAACATTTAGTAGGTCTATAAAATTTATTGTATATTAGTATCCCAAATTTTTATTATGGAAATCTAAATTCGTTACAATATTAGAGCGCTTTGGAAAAAGGTGCTCTCAATGTTACATTTAATGTTACTATTTGAATGTTTGAAAATTTTAAATTGTTAAACTAAAAATTCTCTACATAAATTAGTTTTTTCTTCCTGCAGTGTATATTGGTTAAGAATTATGCATTGTATATATAAATTAAAACAATGTTATAAGAATTTCTTAAATATTTTAGAAATAAATTAAATAGTAAACAATGTATCTATAATAGTGTTATATCTCTAAGTCTAATTACAAAGTATGTACAATTAATAAACAGATTGATCTTTTATTACAACTATATTAATATACACGAACATATAATATATAATAGGCGGTACCGGAAAGTTTAGTTCGATTTTTATGAAGGGAAAAGTTTGAATTATATTTCATGGATGATTAAATTAATATATTTGAAATGTCGCTGTATGAGTATATTCTATACACTAATAATTCTATGGTTATTTTTTTGATTATTCTTAAAAATTGGTCAATATATATATTTAATTCCAATAGAGAATGTATAATATAGACTGTTCTATTCAATGATTAAGTTTGCTCCGTAGTTATTATATTCCATTTCTACATTTTAATTCTATATCGTTCATCGTGAAATATGTTTAAGTAGACAAATTTTGGATTTTTGACTTTAAGATAATTTCTTGAAAAATATCTATAGGTCGGTCCTAAATAGTCCAAATATTTTTTTATAAAATTAAATTAGCTACTTGTTATGAGTAATATTTTGATTGTATTATATATTTCTAACTAGGTAATTTCTTTTATTTATCGTTATAATTGGAAGTGCTATAAACTTTACATTAATAAGTAATCAATATATATAATATTCCAAGTTTAATCAAACACAGAAAAAAGATTTTGTAACAATTTGAGTTTTTTTGCAATCTTACGTAAACATTGATTTGTAAATAAAATCAACTATACTCCCCTTAACGCACCATAACGTTTGATGAAACAACCCACCCCAGAAGTGTTTACGGAATATACTCGAACAACAACTTAAAATTCAAAGTAACTTTAGTGATATTTATAATTATTAATAAAATTTAAAAGAGATTATTGATTTAAAATGTGTTAATATACTAATTCTATTTTTTTTTACTGTATCTTCGTTTTAAAAGTAAACTGTTTTAAATACATAAACGAAGAATTACAATATTAACGATTTCAAAACGTATACAGATTATTTAACAAATGATTTTGTTTAAAAATTTTATAAAATATAAAACACCTTAATTTAAAATTGTAAATAATATGGAGTTGCCATAGAAATTTAATAGAATTAGGAAATATAATACAATATCATAATTTACTTCTAGATTATTATTAATGGTATTATCACAAAAATACACAAAAATTGTTCTTATTTTAGTAAGGTATCACTTATTTCGTAATTCATGATATGCTTTTAATATTTAATATAACAATATGAAATAGATGAAGTATTCAGTTTCCTCTAGGACCAGCTAACAGCCTGTATTCTATTTATCCCTAGGAGGATATATCTTGCATACAATCAAGAATTTTATCTATACAAGTCAGGGACCGCGGATCTGGGTGGTCTAAGCCCTCTCAGTTAAAACTGAAAATTTGGAAAAATAACAAAAAATACCTTGTATAAAAAAATTGTTCCACAGTCCATCCCTGTGTTATGAATATTTAAACATTATGTGGAATAAATTTTACTATGTATATTTCTTTTAAAACTTGTACCTATTTATTAACTTTACTAAAATTGTAAACTATTGGTTTATAATTAATTTTGCATAAAAATTTGCTCTAAAATTATTTGGAAAATAAACTATATCTTAGCCCTAATACCAAAAAAATTGTTCTGCAGTCCCTGCAAGCCTAGGAAAAGGCTAAATATCTAGCATAAAAAATATATGGAATGCAGGCTGGCATATCTTTTTTCTATGGCATAACTAAAGGCCCAAAATTTGTGGCACATCCTCTCTGTTTATATATGAAATTAGGCTCTGCACACACAAAATCTTGGCAATAATTGTCATTAAAAAAAGCCTTGCAAACTGCTAAATCTTTTTGGATGACGAAAAATTGTATTAATTTAAATTGAAACCAGAAAACTCAAGATAATGGAGCTAGTTGTTGGCAACCAGTTAGACACCCAACCAGTCCTGAACTGGTCAGGCTAAAACCCAACCAATTATGGACTTTTTCTCAGTCCTGGTGACCTGAATATAGATTGACAAACTTGACAAACACTTATTATGTTTGCTGATTTTAATTGTAATTCCCACTATTACATATTATAATAAAAAATTAATAAAATATTCTATTAAGTTTGAAATTTCCTCTCTGGAACCAACCAGTTAAAGACTTTTCATAATAATATTATGATTTAGTTCAAGGTTCTCAACTAATCAGGTCCCTAACTCTATAGAAAAAATTAAATACAAAAATCATAAATTTATCACAATTTTTATGCAATATGTATATTGTCTGCTTGTCTTTTTCAATTATACACTTTTATTTAAAAATGACATGTACATTCTGTGAAATGCAAAATTAATAAAATACAATTTTGCTGTAAGATTAATGCTCTATAATTCTATCAAATCATTTGATATTATCAGTAATGTTGATCTTAAAAAAAACTTAAATTAATAATTTTAATTAGACAATATGTTTCCCAAAAAACTATACTTAAGTAGTGATGTATGAAAAATATCTATCTGTTAATTTTGTTACAAAATGATGGAATATCCCTGGTTGGATTATTTGTTTAATGTCAGAGCCACTTTGATGTGAATTTGAGGATCCATGAGGACAATATCTTGCTGACTAAGACTAAACAGGCTTTTTATTGTGGCAGGAATGTGCTAGAATTATTAATATGATAATGAATATGATTCTTAGCTTTTTAAAATCAATACATTTTGAGCACTATGTACTATTTTTAGGCTATATGCTTACTGCATAGCCACAACTACTTATATTGATTTGATTTCTGTTGATCTGTATGACTATAATTTTAAGTATTAGTTTTTTAATTTCAAATATTTTAAAATAAAAAATAAATCATTAAAATTTTTTGCTCTGGAATTTTAGGGGAAGAGCACAATGCCCCTCTATGCCCCTCTGGATCTGCCCATGGTTAGGAGGTTAAAAATCCATCAGATTGAAAGTTGTATAAGAAAGAATTCAAGCAAATTAATTACTGCTAGTAAATATCATTAAAAATATGTATACTTCCCTTTTATGGTTATTAAATTATTCTCAATATATTTATTTAAAAGTATTGAAATATAGCATTTGTGAATTGTACATTGCTTGTATGATAAGCTATAATATTTAATAATAAGCTATTGTTAATAATTTATTATCAGTAATGACTGTAAAATAATTAAAAGCTTTCTAAAATAATTTCCAAAAACTCAGTCTTGTAAATGTGAAAGTGGAATAAGTTTCTGGAATATTAGAATTTTAAAATTTATTAACCCTGACTTGTCCATGTTTTATAAATAGACACTACAATTAAAGATATATTCCACAATTTATGAATTTATTAAATGGACTGTATTCTCCATACTCTTCAAAATCTGTATGTTTAAATAAATATATATTATATATATTATTTGCATTTATCATTTTATTGATCTGTACAGTTTTAATATATATGTAAAATACAGTGCATTTAATAAATATATAAATTGGAAAATATATTATATAATATGTGTTAATCTTAGGGCTGAATTTATCTTACCCATTAGATATAATAACTATTTTAATTCATATAATCAATTTTATCATTATATATCTCATATGGGTATAGAATCTCTAAATTTGTTCATTTTTTAGAAATGATTTTATTTAAAAATAGATAATAATTAGTGTCATCACAATATGAATATCTTAAATAATATTAATTTACTGTTAACAAAAAAATGTATACAATTGGTTGACCTTTAAGATAATCATAGGAAGTAAATATTATTCCTATTGCTCAGGGTTTGTACTGATCTGAAAAACTTTGAATTTTAGCTCTTCTTGAAAAGCCTTTAGAAACAGACTTAAATACACAAAAAGGTGATTGAAAAGTCTTGAAAGTCAAGTCTTTTGAAGGAAATAAATTTTCATATAGCAAAAAAATCTGAATATCATCATTTTGAAGTTTTTTGAACTTACTGTACAACATTTTTAAAATTTGTAATAATGAAATGATTTTCATTTTAGGAAGCAAACATTTCAAACCTTAAAAATGATGATTGTAAAGCATTGAATTTTATTTTGAAAAATGATTTGAACCCTGTATGCTGTATATTTTAATCAAACTTAATTACATGTTTCTAGAATTCCAAAGTTTTAATTTTGTATCATATTTTCAAATTTAAACTGTGCTCTAACAATATAAATATCAGGAATAGGATTGTTCAGACTTTTTCCGGATAAAATGTTTTTAAATTTCAAGTTTTTCCTATATGTGCAACCTTGCCTATATGGCATTTGGTTGTATTTTCAGGCTTTTTTATAACCTCAATCCCATGTTTGAACAGTAATTTTGTATGAGTAACTTAAGATGAAAACTAATTTGGCAAATGCTTATGATAATAATATAAATTTTAAATATATTTAATTGATAATAATTATTCACTCAATTTAGAGCAGTCTATTTCACCAATCTATGAATCAATGCATCTTGTGATTGGCTACTGAATTAACTTTAGATATAATATTAAACTTATACATTTTTCAAATATGAACAAATTTTCTGCTTAATATGTAAGTATTATATTTTAACTAATTTAAATCTAACATCAAATATAAATATTTAATCTTTAGTAATTTGTATGTTATATGAATAACTTATTTAAAAAAAATTTATTCATTTAAAGTATACTTTATATATACACTAATAGTACCATATCAAAAATTATATTGATAAGGACACCTATAGTATTTCAAAAAAATCAATGTCAGTTTACAAATATAGGCTGCACTGGAAAAAATTTAAGAATAAAACATGAAAACAATATGTTCAATAATTTATTCAATTAATTATTTTACATAGTCACCTTCAGCATCAATGATGAGTCTCATATTTTCAATAGAATTCAGTAATGCTATGGAAATAGGTTCAGTACTAAATTTTGGCATTTCTTCTTTTAAAAATTAGTGGATGCCATTTGTTGTTGCAAATACCATTCTTAGTATGAATCACACAGGTTTCTAGTTTTTTAAAAAAAATTTTATGTCTGGTTAATATAATATATTTATTAATCATTTAGAAAGTGTTTTAGACTTTTGAGATTTATTTGTATTTTTGAATTAATATAAAAATTTGAATCTAGAGATTTTAAAAAGTGGGTTTTATAGTTTTTCATAAATTAAACAAGTGACAAATGAAAATTGTCTAAACTTGTTTGTTTTTATGAACATTTGTTGTTTATGTAGTTATTCCTTAAATATAAAAATGATTTTGTCAAAAACATTGTAACTTCTTGTTTGAATAAAAAAACTATAATATTAAACATTCTGTACATAGGATAAAGTTGTTATTTTTTAAAAATATAATATTTATACATATGGAATTTTTAATTATTATTACAGATCCAACAAGAAAATTCTAATCTGGTGTCTCCAAAAAGCATTTACATTAAAAAATTGCAGTAATATACAGATCCACAAATAAGTTTTAAAAAGGATTTATTCAAAGTCTATTATAATAAATCACAGTCTTCAAATAAAATAGTTTTCATATTTAACTAATGGCATTGATTTTTGTTAAAAAATAATTTAGGATTGTAGAACAGGAGACTTAAATATGTTAATGTATTGTGAAATAATAACTTAAGGAAAAAATGTCCATTTCAACAAATGTGAAATTATTTGTTGCACTTTCAGAACATTTCTTTAATGTCATTTAATTAAAATAACAATTATATATAATCCTATAAAATATTATATAATGCATTCAAATAAGCAACTGTTTATAATAATATTACAAACCAAAAATTATTCATATATAAATATCATATTTTATTGTAATTGCATTCTTATGTCTTTTTATACCTTAGTTCTTGTGACTTCTTATAACTTGCTATGTATTTTTATATCTTCTCATTTGTTCTTATAAGTTTTTTATATCTTGTTATACCTTCTTATGTCGTCTAATATCTTATCTTCTTATTTCTTCTTATATCTTTTTATATCTTCTTATGTCTTCTTATATCTTCTAATGATTTCTTATATCTTCTTATGTCTTCTTATATCTTTTTATATCTTTTTATATCTTCTTATGATTTCTTATATCTTCTTATGTCTTCTTATATCTTCTTATGATTTCTTATATCTTCATATACTTTCTTATATTCTTATTTTTTCTTATATTTTCTTCTGTTATGACTTCTTTTTGTTTTCTGTTTTATGTTGTTCTCAAATCAAAATTATTTTATTTGATTCAGATTTTTTCACCTACTCATAAATACCTTAATTTTATTAATTTTGCTAAATTATTTTTCAGAATGATCTATTGTTGATGTTTTTCAAATAATCCGGCAAAAATTGCAACCATTGGAGTCTGAAATAGTTGGTCTAATAATGGAAGAATTGTCAGCTGATCAAAAAACGCTTGTTCATCTTTTTCTGGACCATCACTCTGAAAATTCGGGAACGTCAGGTTGTGCGGTTATTGAGTTTTCTTTCACAAATGTAATCAATCCCGATATTGACGCCATCAAATTTTACAATTATTACACTGCCTTTTTGTCCATAAAAGCACGCTTTAAAGGAAAGGTGAGTTTTCATTATTGGTTTTATTACAAAACTTTAAATATCTATAATTTATCTATATATATGCATACTATAGTCCAAAGAAGGAGTGTCCAAGTGGCGTACAATCCTCCATGGTTACCCTCTAATGTCCAACCCTAACACCGACTTCGGGGCTCAGTCCCAGCACACACTCACTGAATTTCGTCACCCTCTTCGAGACCTGGTTGCTCTCCGCTTCATACTGCAACAGCCCTGTTCTCACTGGCGGGAATTCCGGCTTGATGATCTCCATTTCTTTCGTCGCAACGTCCCAGTGCCTACACCGGTTCGCCTCCCCTCTGGATTTGGTCTCATAAGATCCACCTCGAGTGTCGATAAGTCAGCTATCGCTGGAGCTAAAGGAGGTGACCCCTCCTCGTCTACAATGTATCAGAAGCGATTAAGCGAGGTCAACTCCAGAATGAAAGACTTGTGGGCGTTGAGTGTGTTTCAACATTCTGTGGGAAGTAGCGACATTAGTGTAGGCAACTATGAGAAGGATGGATTATACGAAGGCAGTTTGTTGGTGTATAATTAAATGTTTGCACCTTCTACACTTTGATTTTATTATTAAATTATGACCACTTTTCGTCTTGAATATCCTTTCAAAGTGTAAATAAATAGTGTCTTTGTATAGTGTATCATATATTCTAGGTATTAATTTTGTATAGCGAAACAATTATTACAAGTTGTTGATTTTATATAGAATACTGTATGTTCTATTTTAAAGAAGAATTATATTTATGTTGTAAATATACTAAATTGTATAATGTTTATAATTGTTATATAATTCATAAGTTAAACACAATATAATGTTGCATGAAAAAGATTAAAACCAATTAACATATTATTCAAAATATCAGACTAAAAATAATAATTAAAAAGGTTATCTTATTTAAAATGAATTTTCATACAGACAATAAGAAATAAAATTTTGTTAAAATTTGGAAAATATTTTTTCTAGACTATGCTTTTTAATTTTTACAATACTCTGCTTAATAAATATGATTTTAAAATTATTTCAAATACAATATAATCGTACTGGGACAAATATAGTTTCAACAAAATTATCTACATAATATAATATACCTACAGAAAAATGTTTTTGGAATATTTCAATTCACTTCTCACATGAGAATAATTAAATAAATAGGTTGTATAATTATATTGTCAGGTATAATACAAATGTAAAAAGTTATTATTATACAGAAAAATTAGATTCGATTTTACAATATAACTCATACGTGTACTTAATTAATTTTTTATACATAAGTCGCGACGAATACCGTACTCGTAGGACAGATTGCGTTCTTTTATTAGGAACACAATTAGTCCAACGGATTGTTTTTTATCAGGAACGCAATCCATCGGACAAATTGGGTTCATTTAAACAGATAGGAACGCAATTCGTTGGACAAAATAATTCATCCGCAACAGCCCGACTGCAGATTGCGCATTTTAAACATTTTTAAACCGGATCCAAAGATTTACTGAAGAAAACAATATGTCGGAATGTTATGACGTCGATTTTTATATCAGGAATTACACAATTCGTCCGACCGACGAGTATGCTAGTATTTGTCGGAGAACTGCGCATTTCGTCGTCAACATTTTTCATATATTTATGTAAAAATGTACTCCAGCAGTTTTTTAAAAAAATACACCTTTTTATTATAGCACAGACAAGTTCTTCTGTCTAATACTAAAACAGATAATTTTCTGCATATTTCTTATTAATCGTAAATGTTTAATTTAAATGTTTTAGTCATCCGAGCTATTAGATTTTGAAGAGGAGTCTCATAAATACTATTTTTGACATATCCCCATTGGAAAAAATTCGAATGAAATCAAATCTTAAGGGCACTTCAGGAAATTTCCTAACAACCAATTTATCGATTTGACTTGAAATCCCCCTCTACCAAACATATTTTTGAATTCATTATTCATTAATAATTGAAATACTCTGCCTATATGTAAAAATGAATAATTTTTGTTGACAAAATAAAACAACTGTTAAACCGGCCAGCTATTTTAATATAATTTTTTAATTAATTAATATAATAAAATATTGTTATTTAATATATTTAGTAATATATATAATTTTGTTTAACTGTTTAAATGATATATTTTTGTAACTACTCCAAATACCGCATTATATAAATACAGAAACAGTTTTGAATTTTAATATATATATATATATATATATATATATAGCTTATGGTGTAATTCACATATTATATAACACCCAAGGGTTGGTTTAAATTGTTGTTATGCCTTAGTCGTTTTTACAAAGGGTTATATAACGATTTTTAAAATTTTAATATGATTAACAAATTTTTAACTAACACTGTTTCATATTCTAAGAAGTCTAGATTGCAGGCTGCTCTATCGATTCACAACTATATGGAAAATTAATATTTAATTTAAAAAATTTTTTTTTAGAAATTATTATTTTTTTCATGTGTAGTGTTAAGCACTTGCTATTATTTTATTAATATGATAAATAATTTTAAAATATTCAACATCATCAATATCTGTTACTCTATTGAAATATATTTTGATTTTTTTCCATCTTAGATTTTTACTATACAGTTCAAATAATGATTAATCCAAAATTTAATAGATAAACTATAATCTTCAAAAATCTCAGAGATTTTATTTGGAATAAAATTTTTTAAATCTTTTATATTTACTTATTCTTTATTATTATTTTTGTTTAATATAATTATTCTCACCTAATTAATGCAACCATTTCCTTTTCCCAAGGTTGGAATTTATCAATCTCCATCTTTTTTTATACAAAAAAATATTAACTTTTACAGCACAAAATTGAGGAAAATTCTTTACTGCACATGCAAAATAATTGAAAGCAGAGGCAATTATAATATTTATATTTATAATTTTATGAATATAATAGTAATACATTTTTTATAAAAAATAATGTTATATCTATTCTTTTCATTTGATATTTTAATAAAAAATTATACTTAAATCAGTAGAGTAATTGCCATACCAGTTTAATCATTGGAAAACATAAAGTTAAAAAATAATTTTATTATATTTTTATAGTTATTATAAGAGCAAACAATAAATTAAAATAAAAATTTCAAATTTCCCAGCAATGTTTCCACTCAAAGAGATTCAGTGAGGATACAATTAACAAAAGACCCATTTCATTTAACATAGCTTCCATTATTAATAAATCACAAAATTATTATGTAAAAATATATACTGATAATATAAATAGATTATAATAAGAAGATATTTTTATATCTCACATCAATCAATATTAATTAATATATGATAGGTTTCAATTTTCTTAAATACCTACTTTAAAATGATATGTTAAAATCTGTTATTTAAAAAATTAACATATTCATTCATTACACATTATAACAATAAATTCAAATTTTGTAAAATACTAAATCTTAGCTTTATTTACATTTTATTAATTATATAAAAATATTAAATTGATCTATAAGTTACTTTATTTATAAATATATTTGGATGTAATAAATTATATTTTTAGTGATATAAAATATTGACATTATATATACTTTTTAAATTAAAATTTCTGTATATTAAACTCAGATATTTTTTAATCAAAATACTTTATATAAAGTATATAATAAATTTATAAAGACCAACAATTAAATATATTATATGTAAAGTATATTTAACAAAATTATTATTCCAGCAATAAAATATTAATTAATAAATTATATTTAGGAAAGTAAATATTTATTTAGAAGCAAATTTTTTTAAAAATATCTATAACAAAATTTATATCTTTAAAAATCCCTTTTTACATTTTCTCCAGTACCAGAATATTCATGAATATTAAAAGGATTACAACCTTTATTATATTTAAAATAATTATAATATTTATAATTATAATTAAAATATATTATACATTAAATTATATATTATGGTTGTATTTATCATTATATGTCAGAAAACTACTCTATTATAAATAATAATATTTTTTTAATAAATTGAGAAAGATAATTTAAAATATTTATGTGTTTTGTTTGTTTTAACAGATTGTTTTTATATTGGTTGTTTAGTTAACTATGTAGTGAAAATAACAAACCTGAACCAGTAAACTAAATCACAGAGTACTATATAAAAAAAATTGGTTTTGGAGTCAATGAACAGTGACTTTCTAAACACCCTACTCATTGCTATGTTAATTACTTAAAGATGTAGGAATTGATATATTTCTATATAAATAACAGTCAGAGATGATAAAAAAGGGATGCTAAGTTTGGTACTACATGTAGATGATGATGAAAGGTGTTAAATGTTCCACTAAAAGTAATGAACATTAATATTTCAAGTTTCATTCTTTACTATGTTATTTTATCCTTTACTTTTTTTAAAAAGTTTATCCTCAGAAAATAGTGTTTAAATTATCTATTACCTGCTTGAGAAATTGCTCTGCTGAAAACAAAATATACACAAACAGACTTTTATAATAAAATATTACATTTACAAAATAGTTTTTACTAGCCCATATAAGATATGGAATAATTGTTTATATTATACAATAAAAATGCTTATTATTTATGTTCTAGAGTATTAGATATGAAGTTTATTAGCAAATGTTAGACCTAACCATATAATTTTTCACAAATATCATATAGCATAAGTATTGTATTGTAATAGATATTTGAAATATTAATGTTATAAAACATAAATGAATATTTAATTGTATTTAAAATTTTTAATAATATAAGATTTAGTACCAGTCCATTTTAATGGAAAATAATTTTTAATTTTCTGCAATTATTCTACTTATAATTGTATTGAAGTTCCATTTTATATAATTAAATTTAAAAAAAGTAATATTTAATGTACACTATATCATTTGAAAATTAAACTCGATATGATTAGTACTATCATGAATAATATATATATATATATATTATTAATCATAAGTTTTATCATTTTAAGCACATGACCAATATTATTAATTAAAATAGATTAATCCTTTATTAATATATATAAAAAAAAATTATCAATGTTTGTTTTACATATTTTTTGTTTTCATGTTTTATAGTTCACAATAAAACTTAATATTTAAAATTTATAATCCAACTGAAATACAATAATATAGACATTTGTTTCATTTATTACTTAGATATATTTTTAATGTATGTATTATCAATCTTCAGATTCCAACCATTAAATTCTGTTTGAGATATGTCAAACAGCCTTGTCTTATACTCTGATAAATTAGAAGACAATGGTAAGTTATTTCTTTCAATAAAAGTTTTGATTGCTTTGAATTTTGAAATTATTTATGAATTTGAAACATAAATTTATTGAAAACATCAGAAAAATAAAATTGGCTTAAAATATATTTTTGTTCACTGAAAATAAAATAATTGATATTATATAAAAATTAATAAATAGTTTTAAAATAGTAATTTGGGATAAGTATTTTTTTATCTTGTTTTAATTGAAAACCATTATTATTTTAATATAATATATAAATTAAAATGTTAATGTAATAATAATTTGTATTTAAAACGTTGTGAAGTTATATAATTAAATTATAACGAAAATGAATTTATTAATATTAATTTTCGATATTTAGAATCTAGTAGTTCTCAAACACAACTAGCTGTGGAGGCTTCAACATTGAATGAAAGTGAAACTCTTTTCGCACTTCGAGAATTACCCGGAATCGATGACGATTTGAATTTTCAAAAACAGAAGTGTACATCAAGTGATGATCCTTACGAAGATCCTGTTTTGGCGGCTGCAACACAAAAAATGCGCCAACTTGATTGCCAACTACGAGAGAAAAGAAAAGAGGAACGATCTATAAAACGAGCTGGTTTAGAATTGAACAAGCAGTAAGTTAATAAATGTTATATATACATACAAAGAGTAAATATTAAGATTTAAATCTTTTCTTCTCTTCTCTTACCTACTCCCCATATAATAGATTGAGGCAAGAATTAACACAATTGGAAACACAAGTACCACACAGCGTATCTTGTTTGTCTCAACAAAGAAATGCAGACCGGTTCTTTGGGTTAAATCGACCGGGCAGACATTCAAGAAGTAAACTTTTAATTAAATTTGTATTATCAGAGAGCTATAAATTTTTTCGAAGACTTAATAAACCTATGTAAATAATATTGAAGTAATATTTTAATAACAATAATCTTTTAATAATAAATTGTATGACGTAACTTTCCATGAAACATTTCATCAAGTTTTCCATTTGCAGACCCCAAAACTCACTTAAAAGGGGCTGGTGTCTTTCAAACAGAAGGTGAAGTTGATGAAGAGGATATTGCTACGTCTTCAACAAAAGGTCAAATCTTTGCAGTATTCTTCTTCGTTGTTATTTTAAAATATAAGAAACGTTTTATTATAGCTAGTTCCTTATAGGAAGTATAATCAGTAAATAATATTAGTTTACTCTCAAATTTATCAAAACAAAAAATTAATTTAATCAAAAATTGTGCAATACAGTTTTATGCAATGTTATTCAAAATATTTAATAAGTTTAATTTCAAATTGATTAGACGAATTTAAAAATATTATTTATCAGTTAATCCACCTTTATCTTTACAAATCGGAACAAATTAGATTCAACGTTGATAATATATATACTTCATCTTTAAAGCTAGAACCATTTGTTCGAATTACAGACTCGTCAAAAAAGAAATCTTTAGAAACCAAATCTAAACCGAAATTTGAATCAGTTCAGAAATCCCAGACGTTGACATCGCAAGCTGCAGTTGGCTTGACAATTGACAGAGACAACCATTTAAAAAAAGAGTCAAAGCAGAAAACGGATTATATTCAAAGGAATAAAGAGGTTTTAATGTTACATTTCATATTAAATTAAATATTTTCTATTTTATTGAAAAATATATTTAAATAGTCGATATATAATTGACTACTCTTTCTTTTTAAGTAGTTAGATTAAATTATTAATATTAAAATGTTAAATATATGTTTTAATCTCAGAATGGTGAGGATCAATGATAGCTAAAATATTGGACGAATTTCAATAATTTTAATTTTTAAATTAATCAAGAAAAAAGTTCCACGAGTCAAAAATGAACTAATTATAAAAAAAACAAATGTATTGACCTTTAACTGATATGATATAAAATTCTAACAAGATTCGACAACACAGAAAAAAGTTTTTTCTTAATGAGCATTTATAAAATTCAACAATATTAATTTCTGTGTGATTTTAACTTTATATAATCTATGGTTACATTTCTCAATGATTTCCTTTCTGTGTAATCGATAATATAGATTTCATCATCTAAAATAAAACCATTGACCTTTATCTTCAGTTGGCTTTTACAGACAATCGAGTGGTTCCAATGACGCTTGAAGATCAGTCTCGGTTGGATGACCTGTTGGATGATCTGGAGAAGGACCAACTTGATGAAAATGTATGATTTTGATATTTTTTATAATGGATTAGTTTTGAAAATAATTTAGAAAATGAAAGAATATTTAGTAAATAGAATTTATTTCAAAGTGAATGTGTTATCGTATCTAACAATAGTAGAAGCTAATCAATATTTTAAATACTGTAAGCTGGATTAAGTTAGTTTTCTCGTCAAGTCTGTCTCTTTTTAAAATTATTCACTTCTGGTATGTTGTAGAAGTTGAATTTGAACTAAATATATTTAAAAATGATTTTAGTTGGTGTATTAGTCTATCGATTGGTGTATACAGAAATTTGTAGTATATCAATTGGTGTATACATAATAGTGTAGTCTATAGATTGGTGTATAAAGAAAATGTAGTATAAAATATAATAATAACGATATATCATAATATGACCGAAGGCGAAACACTCTTAATTAATTTCCATTTTTAAATTCATGTTATACCTAGATTTTCGATTATTGTAAACAAAATTTAGTCAAAACAAATGTTTCAAACGTATTTTCGTTCATGATTCAGATGTAGTCTAAATTTCGTCTCCAAAATAAATTATGAATATGGATGTTTAGAGTAAATAACAGTTTTTGAATTTTTACTCAATACATTTTTATCTTTCATTTATCTATTCAAAAATACTAAACTTTACTCAATTCAAAATTTTCTCAATTTAAATAAAATATTTTAATTTTTGTAAATATAGTACAGTATTTTTTATATGTTTCTCGATTTTAAATATTGTCAAAGAAAATTTATTTTTAATATACTTTCCTGGATTAATGCGAACCAGTCGAAATTCCTAATAATGATTAAAAGGTGAACATAACAAATTTAACAATTGGCTATAAAATAATTCCAAACACTTTCCATTTCTTCTTTAATTATAGACCTTTAATGCAACAGCAACATCTGAGTTCGACGAAGTGCATCAATATTTGCATCAAGGGGAAGGTTATTCACTGGCACGTGAGGACAGAGGCGAGTTGAACAATATAGACATTCAGCTTCGTCTTTTGACCAACCCTGTGACGTCTTCGAGTGTATTGACTGAAGACGTTGATAGTGATCCAGTCGCGAATACAGCGAATACGTCATCACAAAAACATCGATTACCTCGATGACTCATCCTTTCATAAAATTTATATTTACACTTCTAGAAATGGATTTTTAAAACATTTGAATAATCAATAGTTAATATATTTGTACATAATTAATTCCCCGAAATAATTTATTTTTAGTCGAATAAAATGTTTATCGCTTTATAGTATATACCAGTTATTTATATCCCTTATTCCAATATCCAATGGACTTTTACAATTATTTTATTTGATAATTTGTACCTGCTTGTTAATCTAATTAATTATCAACTTTACTTTTAAACTGTTTAAATATACTAGCTATCTATTGATTTTTTTAAATATTTGTATTTGAGAGTTCAAAGGTGAATTTGGAATATTTTTAAAATTTTAAATACTGCTTTTATTAAACCGTTCGATAAAGTTTATAACGAATTATTGAGATTTTAAAAAGAATTGATCATTCGATATTTTCTGAAACTAAAAAGGCCTTAAGTTTAATATTTATTAAAATGTTAATTTAATATTAATAAATTTAGTTTGGTATCATATTTTATTGTAACAATCTTGAACCAAAAACATGTTTTTGATAGTTAAATCATGTGGAATTATTTCTTAAATAGGGATACAAAAAAGTAAAGTACATAAATTAAACTGAAATATTAAGGTTTGCTAGTTTATCAAATGAAATCATTTCATTATATATAATGTTTAGATTATACTATCTAAGAAAATTACTTTTTGTTGATACTAAACATTCTCAGTAAATCTAATATATTGATTTTATTTGATATTGCTAAGTTGTTAACAACTACTTAACTTAGTCAAAGGTCATACAAATATCTAGGTCAAATATGCAGTAATGGTTGAAGTGCAAATTTGTGTTTTATCATCTCACAGATAAAAACGAACACTCTTTGATTTTATGTACAATAATTGTTGACATAGGATGTATCGACTACAAACGCTAACATTCGGCGTCACCGGAAATTCTACAAAATCGCATTTTGTGAGTTTTTTTTGTTTTTATGGTACTTTGATTATAAATATATATTTCATTCAAGATGCATTTAAAAAAATATTTTGAATTAGGCATTTAATTTAAAAAAATATGAAAATAGCATATACACTAAAACTTTTTTGATAAAACTATAATTTATAAGTTAAGTAATATATATATTTGATAAATAGTTTTTAATCCGTTTCTAAAACATTTAAATTAAACAAATGCACATGATACAAACTCTGATTAATAGCAAAACAAAATAAAAAATATTGAAATGCAGGGTTTCCATAAAGTCTGCACGTAGAGCTACACGCCATCTCCCACGCCGCGATGTCGAGCTTCTTGCAATAACACTGGCAGTCCCCCAGCTGACTTACTTATTGCCAAACGTTACTCGGAGAGGCATCGGCAGAGGCAAAAAACACTCTTCAGTGAGCATACAATGCCGTCATTCGAATGGTTTCATGCCAAAAGCGAACTGAACAAGCAATTCAGCTACTGGGATGGCCTGGTCTTGAGGAGCGACGGATCAAGGCACGAATCAAATTAACTACTCAGGTAGGGTTAACAGTGGACAACAATGATCCGCAATGCCTGATGGTGACATCTCTCACAGATGAGCCTCAAACTATGCAGTTACAAGAGCAGAGTCTCGAGGAGAGATTGAACAGCCAAGGCAACCAAATCTGCGTATTGGGAAAATGGCTTTTCGACAGTGGGATCCATCTGTGTAAAATTGTAGTCTTCGACAGTAATTGTGTAACAGCTCTTGTAAATTGGTTTTTAATTTGTAATTTGTTCATGACTTTTAAATGTAATCTCTATAATTCCCATACTGTGCATAATGATATATAATAACAGTGGAAAATATATACAATACAATACAACTACTAAAATTTATCTGTATTTTACATTTTAAAATTAATATAAATTAGTTCAGAATTTTGGACACCCTGTATTTAGATTTAACTAAAACTCTATTTTAGCAATAATTCTAATGGTATCTTCTTTAACATAAGCTAAAACCTTTTTATTTGTTAAAAAATTATTCAAAAAACATTTAATAATAAATTCTTATTTAGTTTTAATATCTCTATCTGTAGAGCGGATCTGATTACTTGTTCATAGACGTTATTTCTTTTTGATTTGACTCTACAAAAATAATTTGTTCTTTTGGTGAGATCTTCATATGATGAATATAATTAACCTAATTTAATAGTTTATAATACCTATATTAAACCGACCCCAATTTAATAAAATATTACAAATGTTATTAATATTAACATTATTACGTAAAACCTACAACGTATTTATTTCAGAATAAAGGATTCCTTACACTAGAAAGATATCTTACTGCTGATGTGGCGTCCAATCCTTCTTCGGGGAAACCATTCTCTGAAATCCCCCAACCCCGATTTTCTCTGCCCTACATCGGTACAGCGTGGCATTATCGTCTTCATCCGAGCTTCTATTCCATTTGCAACATGCAGAAAACCCTCTCCAACCTCTACGAAAAATATGGCCCGCTCTTAAAAGAGTGTATCCATGGCAATGAAGTACTTCATGTTTTCTCACTAAATGATATAAAAACAGTTTACCAGGCAGAAAACAAGATTCCCTATGTGGAGCCTCTTCTTGACATCAGTCGCAGCTATCGTCTGGAACGAGGTTTTGCCGCAGGAGTGGGCAACATGAACGGTGAAGAATGGTATCGGCAGAGATCCGTTGTTAACCGTTTGATGATGCGACCTCTATCAGTGTCCCGATTCTTTGATCAAGAGAATGAGGTATTGGCCCGTAAACCAAAACCATGAATTTAACTTATGGTTCAATGACCGTCATCGATGTCCTAGCGTTGAATTTAATTCTTAAATATATTTACTCGAAAAACTATATTTTATATGTATAACTTTAAACTACATTAATAAAAGAACTATTTGTTAAAAATTAATCATTCCTAGATATTTTATCTCATTATCACAAATCATTAATTAATTCTGTTTCATGTATTCTGTTCTCATTAAAATTATCAACCAGCCTATATAGTTGACGGAATACCTCAAACTATTTCTTACAAAAACATATTTTAAATTAAATCTTTCTTGAAAGTTTTAAACATGATTCTTACTGTATGCAAAGCATCAATATTGTTTATATATTCAAAAGACTTTTCAGTTATAAATTTCCCAACAATAATATTTACTTTGAAGTGCATGTTATATTTAATTCCTCTTTTATTTCCAGGTAATCAATGAATGGATGGAAGATTTAAAATCTCGTCGAGATGATAAAACGGGTCTTATTGAAAATTTGGAACTTCAAGTCAGTAAATGGAACTATGAAACATCCGTGTACAATGTTTTCTGTCGACGACACCACTGCTTCAATGAGGACGATTCTACGAGTGAAGCCGTCCGAATGATTCGAATAAATAATCATATGTTTGAGGACTCCATCTGCTTCAAGTACTCCCTGCTGCCTTGGCAAAGGTGGTGGTCGACACCAACGTGGCGCAAGTTCCTCAAAGAAGAAGACTTCTTCTACGGAACCGTGGTGAAGTATATGCGCGAGGCTGTTGATGTTCTCGCTGAGATGACAAAAAGTGGCGTTGAAGCCGACAGAGATTTCGCCTTCCTTCGTTATCTTATGCAAAATGAAAAACTGAGCTATGAGGAGGCCCATATAACAGCCCAGTCCCTTTACGTCGATGGATTTAGTACGACAGTTCCAACTGCAAATTGTTTGCTCTACTGCTTAGCAACGGAGCCTAAACAACAGGAACTTTTGAATGAGGAAATTTGCCGAGTTATTGGCTCCCAGGCTGCCGACTCAATCACCATGGATATCATTAACCAGATGCCGCTTGTTAAAGCTTTCTTGAAAGAAGTATTTAGATTATTTCCTATTCAGCCGCATGTCTCTCGCGTCACCAAAACCGATTTGGTTCTGTCTGGGTTCCATGTTCCGGCCGAAACCTCAGTCCTCCTCAACAATGGGGTACATCTTCGTGACCCCAAACAGTTCACAGAACCCGAGATCTTCCGTCCTCAACGATGGTTAAGAGACGACAGTCATCGTATTAATGATGCCATCCACCCCTTTACTCTTTTACCCTTTTCACACGGAACACGAATGTGTTTGGGTCGACGATTTGCTGAACAAGAGCTTTACTTATTTATCGTGAAAATGGTGCAGAACTTCCGACTCGAATGGATTGGACAGAATTGTCTAGGACAAAAATACCAAATGTTAAATATACCTGACAGACAACTTCAAATCGTATTTACTCCAAGAGCTAACTAGACATTCTAATTCCTATTATTTTACTCAATGATCTATATCTTCTTTTTTGACTGAAAATTAGTTTAAATGTTATATTTTCATCAAATTAGTTAATATATCTCCGCACAACAGGTTTATTGCTCCTGTTTATAATTGTATAACTTACTTTAGCGGAGCAATTTGTTGAATATATATTTTCCCTTTGAGTTTGTGCATGAAAGTGCCTAGATGAAATTGAAATATCAAATTTTATCTTTTCACAATTCGAACGTGTAAATTCAGCTTATTTTTGACTAAAAGTTATTTATATATTTAATATTTTATAAAATTAAAGCTGATTTGAATTCAATTAAAGTTAACACTTGATTTGTTTAAATTAAATCTAATTTACAATTAAGCCAAATATTCATTTTAAGGAGTGGATATTAAATCAATAAAATATTGATTAAACACAGCATAAAGTTTATAAATCTTTATACACATCATTAATTTTTATTAGACAATAATGGCCACATAATAAAATAAAGAATCAATTTATATATAATTGGAACACCCACAAATGTATTGTGATCTTGACAACTAACTAATTGCCTAAATAATCAATTATATAAAGATTCTAAATATAACACCCATCAACTATTGTGAGAAGTTTGGCAGTTAGTGGCTTGATCAAGATAAAATATAAATTTCCTGCAATCATTGTTCGATTGAAAGGTGTATGTCATTCAATAATTCTATTCAACAATTAACAGTTAATATTTGATTAAAATCGACTTTATTTCACCAATATCAACAGATAAAGAACAGCAGTAGTTACATAGACTAAAGGTTTTAAATACATCAGCAAAAATATATAAATAAACAATATACGAAACACTTAAATATCCATATATATTGTTAGCTGCAAATTTAAAAATTCTACATCAATCAATTATAATTAAAACACAAAGAATTTTTTAATTTGATTATATTGAGCTCTATAAAAAATTAAATTTCTGTTTCTAGATAAATTAAATAACTTTAATCATTTCAATATTATTTTATAGATTTGACATCTTCATCCTACAGTACTACTGTCCCACAGTTAGAGCTCATATTACAGCTGTGCACAGCCAATACGCTTCATTGCACAATAACTAAAATAAAAATAAATTATTCCCAGCTTTGGGAAATAAACCAACCACCAATTACATTATAGTGAGGAATATGATTAATTTTAGATAGCAGGTCTGCAGGCGAAGAATTACAGAAAGAATTTATCAGAAAGGGTTGCTTCAATTAAAAATTAACTTAAAACTATAAGCATAAACAGTTTGATAGACCATGCGCTTCTAGGGACAAAGGAAAGACCGTGTCTATTGCACCATATCCGGACTGCTCAGGACATTCCAGGAAACAAGCGTTAATCAGGTAAATCAAATATTGCTAGTCTAGGTCGAAAATGGCTGAATTAATAAGTGGAATATATGGCTAAGGTATTACTACTGCATTATGCTACATTGTATACCTGATGCAATTTATTTTTGATACTATTATGAGGTGTTTTATTGACTGAATCTAAAAAAATGTACAACTTGAATTGAAAGAAAGTTATTTTTATGTTAGAAATAATCCTTTGTCTGGAAAAAAGCCCCCTTTAGACAATGTTAAGAATTATTTGAGTTATAAATTTTAGTGGGCTATTATTTGATTAATTGCATCATCGAAAACATAAATTGAGGAATTATAAATAATGTTCTAGGATTTGTTTCGAATGAATTTGATTACGCGCGCGTTAGAAAATATCTGTCTAGGTTAGATTTATTTTTAACAAATTTGAACAATAATTAAAGTACAAAAACAAAAAATCAAACCATACTGTTTCACTTTAATTAAATGAAAGATGTAAATTTGTACAAATTTACAATTTCACAACAAATTAATAATTTCAATATTACAAAAAGAACAGTTGAAATTAGAATGAGGAATTGCCTTTTATACTTAATTTAAAAAAAACAATTAAACTCCTTAAAAATTAATCATTTGTATTAAGAACTATTAAAAACTACAAAACCACGACTGTGATTTATTCATCTTGTGTATATAGTCATAGTAAAACAATATTTAACAACAAATTGTGATTTCTTTAATTAATAAATAAATATAAAAACTGCTGATTCTGGATTTTTTTATAGAATAATGAGCAAAATTTTACAACATGCATGGAAACCAAACCAACATAATAAAACTAATTTCTAAAATCATAAGCTAAAAAGTTTTTTAAAAAGTTATTTATCTACAGTACCGAATAATTTGCGGTATTTATATTATTACTATGTTAAATATAAATTATACTATGTATACTAATAATACTATGTTTATACGACTTTTTTTGTGGTATTGCCTATATGTTATAAAATTAAACTAACGATCAAGAAATACGAAATATGCGATATTTAGGATCTTTGGTATATAAGGATATACCGCACACTGGGGTACTTTAGATTTCTGTTTGATATAGTCTTATAATCTTCAAATTAAAGCATTATGTTTTTCGGTTTTGAAGTGATAACATTATTTTCAATAATCTTTCAAATTTGATATAATTTACACTGGAAGGTATCTCTAAATAATTATACATTTTATTTCTTATTATATAGCGGTGAAATAATTTAAACTGATTTATTTTAATATTCATTCAGACTCTAAAATAGGAATATTGAAGTAATAACGATTCATAAATATATGTTACCTTACTTGCTTGAAATACAAATATTTAATTTAAAATTAAGAAATCGAAAATATAGAAAGCTAATTTAAACCTATTTTATAAAGCATGAAATTGCATATCGTAACAGTTTTAATAAATTCTTTTATAACACTGTTTTGTCCCCAAATTATAATTTCATCAAAACAAGTATGGTTGTTTTATATTGCATTGCTACCAATATTATATAGTATTTAATAAAACAATTTTAAAAAACAAAAATACGATATTTTCATGAAAAATTTACTTTATTTGTTGATGGTTCCCTTTTTAAAATTTACTATTTGAAAATAATTTATCTTTTTCTTTTGTTGACATATTGAGTTATACTAACACTAGACACTATTAAGTGGAAAGGAATCAATATATTTGATAAACACCTAATCTTATAATTTCCTTATATCTAACCATCCGTATCTCCGCTGCCTGTAAGCATAACTCTTTTCATACAGAATCCACAACTTAAATCAAAAAGATCACGAAGGAAGAACGTTTCAGAGAATCGACTGAGTTGAGTTGAGCTAAGCAGATCTGAGCTACCCTCAGCTGCTATTGATATATTATCAGAGCTCAGGCTTATTCTATTATGTGTCTTTAAGTTTTCCTTCCTTTCCTGGGAGTGTTCAGTCTTGCCTTACACGAATTATTCCGACTGTAGCAATATTTAGGAAGATTCCGTCCAAGTCCACCATTCAACAAAAGCGTAAATCAAACACAGAGAGAAATCACTTAAGTTTTATATTTTTTCTGGTTAATATCGGGAGATATTCGCAGTATTAAATCAACTCCTATTTACAGCCGACTCCAACTGCAATTTTTTTCTGTTGGACACGGATTAAATGTTTGGGAGTTGTTCAAATTTTTGCCCTAACTTAAGACGTGTCTTAAAGCTACAATCAGATTATTCGGAGGCAGGTTTCGTTCGGTAAAAGCCGAAAAAATGTGTTTTTGATGAACTTTAACGGACAACAGCATTTACGTGGATAAACCGAAAAAGAAACTGAATGTTGAATATATACCGGCATGAATTTCAACATACAAAAATATATCAACTCGCCCAAATTATTTCCATTCAGTACTTTGAATTCTGCATTCTTTGGTTTAAATTATTTTGATTTAGATTCAACCATTCACACCATCGGTAAAGCCAGATTGGCGGAAAACTGTGCGTCGAGGAGAGAGGGAAAGAGAGGAGGAGAGAACGGAGAGAAAGCCAACGTGAAGAATAAAATAATTGGTAAAAGGGATTGATCAAGTTGACAAAGAGAAAAAATACGACTTTGGTTAGACCTTCACGCTTAAATCGCATTTTTTTTGTAAAATGATAAACAATTACTAAATCATATTAATTTTGTTATAAAGAATATTTCTGCAACATTGGAAGATCAGTTATATATTGATCGGCCTAACTTTGTTTGATAACTGTGTTTGTTGGATTAATCATTATGTCATTTTTTCTTGCCCAAGCCTTTATGAAAGTGTCTGACGAACGTTCCAACATTTGTTTTAAACAAGTTTGTTCACATCTGTAAACTCTTGATTGTATCTTTTAAACACGGCACTTGAAATAAGCTCAGTTTCTTCTTATTGTCCATCGATTCACTGAACAGAATATGGCTTCAGCCCCAAATACAACTGGGAACAACAATGGTGAGTTTCACAAATTTTCTAAGAGTAATTTGGTTCTTTAGGTTTAATTTTATAAGACAAACAAAACAGGAGCAAAAACTTATTAGGAAAATTGAGTCGAGTATTTCCTTCACACCCTTATTATTATTAATTCATTTATAGAAGACTCTCATTGTGATGGTTGTGTACAGAAAACCCTTTAGAATATTCTATAGGAGAATATGAAACATTTTGAAATAAAGAATTCAAATCTTCAGTGATAATTCAATATTTAATTAAAAATAAAATTCTCCAATTAAGTCATATAGTAATACAAAGATATTTGTTAAGTTTTCATTTCGTAATTAAAACATTGCCTTAATAAAATTAACAGTAAATATAGATAATTCAGTAGTAAGAAATTATAATTTAATTGCACAATCTATGAATAATGTTGAGTCACTATTATTAGTACTTTAACTGTATTTTGTTATAATAATTAAAATTGGGTTCAAAGTGTAATATGATTTGCTATAGTTTCGCTAGTTGAGATCCTAACGACATTATGAAGATAATCCGCAAATTATAGAAAAGATAATTCACAAAATCCTGTTCTAGCAAATAGCCAACGTTTTCTTTGTACCTAAAGTATTTGAGGTAAATTATTTATTGAATACATCACGCAAAATAAGAGTGAGTATATACACTAACGTAATATATATATATATATATACGCATATAAAATATAGAGTATACGCCAACTGCTTGTTAAACTTATCTGAAAGCAATTTGCGAAAGACTAATAATCTTTGTCGGTTGTGTGATCTGATTCACATTTAGTATCTTGATTGTAATGAAGATAAAATAATCATTAATATTAAGAGTCAAATATAACACCATCAAATATTTTTCCTTTCAAGATTAAAAAAATGTTATTCTTATTTAAGAGATAACTCATAAAATGGATATTATCTTGTTAACAAGAACAAAAACAAATTTATTAGTAAGAGGATGGAAATATTACTTTTAAAATTGAATTATTTAAGAAAATTGACGTCACAGCTTGCATGGACGTTATCGATATCTCAACATTTTGTGTACATTTGTTTTATATCACTAATCGAATCCCCAAAGATTCAACCACCTTTTCAAGCAGTTGTAAAATGCGATTCAGAAATTTCTCAATTATTTCCCGTTAATTATTTTATATCTCAGTGATGTAGAAGATGTAATACAAAAAGTATATTTGGAACAATAAAAAGAGAATAGTATTTTTAAATATGACAAACATTCCTCGTGTATTTTCAATTAGGTAGATAAATTATATGCATCTAGGTTTTTACTAGTATTATTTCATCATATTTATTCCACTAATAGAAGTATGCAACTTAGCGCAACATGTCCCTAGAAGCAAAAAGTAATCTATAATAAAAACAAAGAGAGTAATTAGTGGTTGTGTATTATAGATCCAAGAAAGCTAATTTTATATAGTTAGTGATGTCATTTATGTATATTCATGTTAATATGAATTTATAAATTTTGTTGTGGATTGTCTTCAGATTAAAAGAATTTTTATTTGTTATGCTTATTTTTGCTGAGGCAGTAATTTCGAGCAATTAGATACAATAATTTGTCGTACTATTATATAAGTTGATACTGTAAAATATGTTTTGTCATATATATTTTATTATTCATGGCATGAATTTTTTTTATGACTCGTTAAATATTTAAATATTACATTCAAATTAATCTGATATGTTATATATTAAAATAATTAAAATCTTTTTTGACTATATTTAATATGGCGGAAAGTGTCAGGAAGGCAAATCGACGGGTAAAATGAAATAAAAGTACTATAAAGTGTAAATGTATGTCAATGTCAAAACTTTCAATGCAGGTAATACACGAATAAACCTCCAATGTTTAATACCTTTTGTTGTTATTAAACTTTAATTTGAATTTTATTGTTATCGGTAGTTTTAGCGTTAAAGTTTACAAAGGGAGTTTGATAGTTTTATTTATTGTAAATTCATTTGATAATATTTTTTAAATTATAAATTCTGTTGTCCTTTCTCTCAATATATTTCCAATAACTTATTATGTTGCGGTTTTTATACAATCACTATTTTTTAATTTAATAGTATAAATATATCGATTTTTATTGATTAACAATATTTTTTATTTGAAAAATTATTCATTGTTTATTAGTAATATATAGGTTTTTTATCAAGGCAAAGATAAAAGTTTACTGTTTAATATATCAAACATTCTTTTTGTAGAATAATTTAATTAAATAAAATTAATTTACTTAGAAAAGAATTTTATTTAAACGTCATCAAAATGTTTAGGGGGGTGGAATAAATACATTGTTCAAATGTTGATATAAAATTTAAATAAATTTTGCTTTTCTCAAGGGTACAATGTAAGAATGCTATTCTGAAGAATTTAATTATGGCGTTATTATTTCTAGACATCACAACTAAATAATATGTTTCATTAACAACAGTCTTAATTTATTTCTATTTAATTATTTTTATAATTGAAAATTGTGTTATGTGAAAACTGATTTGCGCCAGTGAGCATACTCCAGCTATATACAAAAACCAATTAAACCAAAGACACATTATTTTGTCATCAAAATGATAAATTACACCACAGCTATAAAGTACAGAGTAGAATGTTACTGAAACGTGCAATCTTTCTGTCTGACATAAAAAAATGGATACTAAAAGTATGTGAGGGAAAAGCTAAACAATTGAGTGAATTTATTTGCAATAAGGCTATTTCTGCTTCAACCGCTGTGTAGACTGAAGACCTTTTTCGGTATAATGTGAAATAAAACAATTTATTTTTTTTGATGAAAATATTTATTTTAAGTTAGAAACAAAATATATTAATTTAGAATAGAAATTGTCGTAAATATTTAAATTTAGGCTGTAAATTAATTTTTTAAATTTCTAGTGATCTAAATTAAGATATAACATGTAAAATTCCAAATTATCTTTAACAATTATTCACTATTTGATTTAAATATTTAATTAACAATTTATTTAGAAAAATATTTTCAAAATTCCCTAATATACTTTAAATTATGTAAAATATCGTAAATAAGACATACATCTAATTATTTATATTATAAAAGCAACCAGAAGTTGTATTTGCCACTTGTGATTTTTCAGCGTTCTCTATCTACTTTAAATTGTCGTAGATGGAATAGAATTCTTTATGACATCCATTTTATATATCTGAAAGAGATCTCCCGATAACACTCCAAGATTCATCCGTTGGCATCATTGACATACGAGTTCACTTTATATCTAAGGTCTGAGTTTGTCATCGATTTTGCAAATCAATTCTATTTTTACAACAAAAAGAAGGGTAAAACGGTAGATTTAACCTGAACAACCTGTTTTGCTTGCTCGATAGAGAAGTGCAAAGACACGATAGAAGCGAGAGACTCCGCTTCGGGAAAGAAGAGGTCTTAGAAGATTTGGAGATGGCTGATTCTCTTCTAAAGTTTTAAGACATAAAAACGCGTCAACTGCGTGTGATTTAGTGATTTAGATGAATTCGTAGAAGATAATTATGTCTTTATCGCAAATCATTTACTACATATTTATTCAAAGGAAATAAATCATTGAATAAAATGTATAATAAAGTTATAGAATTCACAAAATAAATAAATTCAATTGAAGGTCTGTGTTTTAGAAGAACATGATTATTATAACGATAACTCGTTTTCTATGATTTTTTATTTTCTGAAGATTTTTTGATCATTTTTCACCGAATAAACGATTACTAAATGTAGTTTACATCTATAACCGGAAGGATGTTCAACTACGTCAGATTATTTTAGAAGTCTAGGATCGTCAGTTTGTAATTTGACTAACTATTTTTGATAAAGTTAGCATGATATGTCAACATTTATTAATATACGGAAAGCTTGAATCACAAAATTGCACGATGATTTAAACTTTAATTTGAACGATATAGCGCCATTTTAAAACTCAAAACTAAAATTATGATATTGGTTATTCGCTTTAATGGTAATATATTTGGAATATTTGAGATGATACTTTTAATTGTTCTTAATAGTTTTAAAATGAAACTTTGTAACAAATCATTATTTTTATAATTATTTAGCATCATAACATACACACATTTAATCAATTTTTAATTATTAGGGATTAGTTCTAATTGAAAATAATTTGATTTAAAAAACATTGAAACGGAAAATTTGTCACAAAAAAGCACACGAGTGGTTTGTTGGCTTTCCAAAGAAGAAAATATTCCACCAAGAACGGTTTCCGCTAAAACTCTCTATATAACTTCAAAAACAATAGAGCAGAAATAGGAAATATCATCATGAGATATTTAGAGGATAAACTATCCATAGCTTTTCTTATCGACCCTATTTAAAAGCTAAACCCAATCAGCGCAGAATTTGTTAATATGTAAAAGACATAGAAATAGGTCAACTAAATGCGACTAGATGTATACAAATATACCACAGATACCAAAACATTTTTAAATACTGATTAAAAAATTCAATATATTGATATGTGGGTAGGTGGTAACATTGAAACAGTTCAAACGAAAGCTTGTATTTTTTAAAGTTTAGTAAAAATATTGTAGGACACTCACCTATGGATCTTGGGTATAAGTAATTGATAATCATTAACAACAAATAGGTTTTGTCTCAAACTGATACTGTCACATTTGTTGCGTGAGGGGTAAAACTTCCCATTTCAATAATTGGTCATTGATAAGTGTCTTCTTGATCTAACAAGTAAACCCGCTCAATAACTTCACACTCCTTGCATTTACTGTCTAGATATTAAAAGGGGACATTTTTCAGTGAATATAGAGATGAAAGTTTTGCAGACTATTCTTGGTTGTTATGCTTAATAGAAAGAAGGCAGACACAAGAAAACAGAGACAAAAATATGTCGATTGAGTAGAGAAAGTGGCGGTGTTTTGAAATTCTAAAAGTGCAGGACAATTAGGAGTGACGAGGCCTCAACTTCGAACTCTTAATTGACACCCAAAAAACCAGCAACACAGTATTTGTGTTATACTTACAACACCCGACGTCTTCTTTCCTCCATTGCTGGAAGAAAAGTTGGTATAGAGGAGTATCTTCAGAAATATCTAAACCACGAAAAATACGAAGAATTACTTCAGATGGAAGAGCAAATGTAGTTATACAAGCAATTTAAAAACAATTTTCGACCGAGATTTTTTGCCAATAGTTTCCCCTTTTTCTGGAAATGCAGAAGAGCCTTCACATACATTTTAGTCAGAGTTTATGCTTCTTTGAATAACATAATTGGATATTGATTTTAATGGACTATTTGATCCAACCAATATGATTATCGCTCTATAAATTATGTATAATCAAACATCAGAATGGATACATAATTATGATATCTGAAATATATAAAATATATTACTTCAAAAATCAATAAAATAGTTGATTTCTTGCTAAATTTTATTAAATAGTTTGAATGCATATCACTATCATAAAAAACTTAAATCACGTTATTGATTAAATTAGTTATGTTTTCGTAACTTGATCTTTTTTGTTCAATTTTAAAAGAAATTTTTAATAAATAAATCTTTGGGCAATAAAATGTAGGACATTTATAATTACGATCGTTCGAACTTTAACTATACATTAAAATTAAGAAAAACAGACATCAAAGAAAAAATCGGAAAAACTTCATCAAATAAACAATTTTTCGAAAGGAGGATATATTTGAAAGTTGAAATGACATGATCGTTGCAATCCATCCATCCTCAGAGCGACGTTGAGTCGTATTATGTCGACAGCCTACAAGCAGCTTTTAATGACGGAAAGGTCGGATTTATCGCAACATAATACCGACGACATTAACAAGATTGTATCGATTTAGCGTCGTTGGGGGCTCTGTAATCATTTTTCACGTCAGAAACTTGATATCGTGAGTAAATTACCTTTACTATACTGGAGCCTTTAGCTCTTACCTTTAGTGGATCATGGGTGCGGTGAATTCATCATTAGTTAATTAAAACACTCAGAAATTGTAAATTTAATACTGTGTTTAATCCTGAATCTCCGAGCAAAAATATGAAACCAGCCAATTAAAACTGCTTTGTATTGTTTAATATACCATAGAATTGAAATCTTGGTTACACATTCAGATTAGAGCTAGTTTTTTTATTATCCAAAACAGAAGTTACCTAAAAACTAATTTTATAAGATAAATTTTGTAAAGAAAACAGAAATGCATTAGTCATAAATCATAAGATTCCTTTTTTTAAAAATAAAAATGTTATATGTTGATGTTTTTACTGTATCGTAAATGTTTTTTAATTAAAAAAACACATTCCTTTTAATGAAATAACTTTGTTATAGAAAACTTATCGTTATTATAAGTTAGTGTTCATATAAATATTTTATGACTTAAAAGTTATGACGAGAAAAAAAAAGAAAATTAAGGTTATTTTGAATAAAAACTTTTTGTTTGTTAAAAAATCTAAACTAAATCGTTTATTCAAAAAATTGTTATTCATAGAAATTCGGAAGAATAACTTTTAAAATAGGGAATGTTTATATTTATAATTTTAGTTTTATTTGAGATTAATTTTAATGGTACAATTTGGGACATATATAGAAACTTTATAGATTAACTTTTCAGATCGTTATTTATTCAACGTTTTTGAATCTATAAAATTCGTGTTTCTTTAGCAGATTATAATTTTTTAAACTAATAAAAAGTAACATATAGTTAGATTTATTTTCACACTATAAAGGTTTCTAAATTGGCCTTCTTTTCACGAATATTTAAAAACCCTCGTCAGAAAATACCTTAGAGCAGAAGTGAAATTCTCGTCCATTATAAAACTTTTCGATTAGATAAATAAATCAAAAAGGACCAATTGGTCATCCGTGTTGTCCAGGGTCTTTCAACTGTCTATCAGTGAGCTCCTTGGTGGTCTCTGTATGCAATCCAGACTGACAGACACTTCTTCATACATAATATATTGTATTAACACTTTTTAAGACAATTACAAGCCAAGCTGTTGGACATATACTTCCTCTATTGACGAAATTTATTTACCTCAATTTCCTTAAAAGATATCATTGGGGAAAACTTTGGCAGAGAAATTAATAACTGTTTTAATGGTGAAAATATTTTTTTCTAATGTAATGAAATAAATAAGTTGATTGTTGTTTTACAAATAGTTTATGTAATTACCTGTAAACAAATATTATTGCAAAAGTAACTTTTACCGATATAAATTAGGAAATTTCCCTCCCAGAACCTAAAAAACTGCATAAAACTTTTATTAATAATTGCTTCATAATATGTTTTACTTGTCAATTTCGAAATACCTTTATAGACGGGTAAAAGAAAGTATAAAAAATTTTCTTATTAAATATCACATTTTAAAAATGTTAATCCCGTAAATAAATATTATTAAGCCAGATTTATTTATTTGATATTAAACCTATTTTCAAATAGCTTATTCTGTTTACCTTCATTTTTTAGACGATTTGGCAATTTTCTTAGAGTTGTATAACGACCGCACTTATACAACAACCTCAGTAGGAGATGTATAAGAGATCGCTGCAAGCCTGAATATTTCCTTAGCCAGGCATTTAATTGGAACACACAATTTCTTACTGACAACTAGGGGATGTAACTAACTTTTGAACAGTATGGCATTAATCGTGCACAAATCTTGGAATGAGCTTAAGAATGCACTCTAAGCCCGCAGTTAACGGGGAGAAAAAAAAATCAAGGAAATTTAGCATGTCAACCACTTGATCAAAACGAATGACAAAAATGGAAGAATCTCTACCTATTAAAAAACTTTTTATATTTCTATTTTTTTCATTAGTTCTCCACCCCTCCCAATTTCTCCTCAGTTTTCCATCCATCCATCCCTCCAGCCAGACTGTTCGAAATCTGCAATTCAAATGGAACCTAATGTGTCCATTTGAATTCTGTCTCAATTCACTTTCTATACGATGTCTCTTCATAACATTGCTATTTTTCTCTATCTTTCCCGCTGACACAGCTAGTAAATAGGCTTCCGTTATCAAAGTCTATACCGTATAGTACTTGTCAGTTGAGTCAGAAAAATTAACGTTTCGATGCAACTTACGTAAATTTAGCTTACTGTCAAATTTTCCGAGAAGACTGCTTGTCTGTCTGTTGAAGGTTTTTAGCTAAATAATTTAAAGGTTGAAACCTGAGCACCCATTTCTCTATCTTGGCAGAAAAACTCTCACCCTCCCCCCCCCCTTCCTCCCTTCATACACGGAGTAAAAATATTTATAAATAAAATTGAATTTGGAAGACATGTCATAAGGTATATGTATAAACTATTTTTGGGAATGTTATGACAGGATAGCCTGACATGTGAGATCCAGGAAGCATTCAAATATTTGGGCTAGCAACCAGAATATATTTTTGTTGTGAAAATCAATCATATATTTAAATATAATCGTTGGACGTAAATTCTATTTTAAATTGATATTAACTTGATCAAGTGGTTACAAATTTATTTAATGTACACATAACTAAATGTAAAAACAAATTAAAAACACTTAACAAATTTTCTGTAACCTCAACTTATATTTTGAATAAACATATCAATATATATTTACAATTTTTATTTAGTTTAGGTTAAACCCTGTTTTAAGCGTATAGCGTAAATAAGAACTAATTTATGACTTTCAAGTTGATTCAAGGAAAGGTATCCGTTCCGAACAAACCGGGTAAGCAATTCGTTTCATTTTATTAAATGATTTCCCGAAAATGATCGAAATGACATTAATCTATGTTTAACGATAAATATAAAATATTAGTTTTTTTTGTAATTATCGATTTATCTTTAAAATGTGAATTGAATTTTTTATTTAAATATTTATAAATAATAATATTTCTTCAAGTTTCCTTTTCGTTTCATTTGGTTTTGTTAAAAAATTCATTTTAGAACTTTTATACGATTGTTTGTAAAAATTTAAATTGATAAAATATCTAAAACTATTTTGTTATTTTGTAATAAACTTTTCATATTGATGAATATATAACAGAAATTCAAAATTCTTTTTATTGATAGAAAATATTACATTTTCAGGTATTCATTTAATTTACATATATTATTTAATAATTTAATTATATTAAACGTATTTTTTACTCTAAAGAAACCATTATAAATCAATATAATATGAATAAATTTGTAATTTTTTTATTTTGGTCTGAAAATTGAATAGTTATAAATTTTAATATTTAAACCTTTTCAGTTGAAATGAAATTAAACAATGTCTTGTTGTTTTTAACCAATTGAACTGTTTATGAATAATTTAATTTTAATTGAACTATATTTTAATAAATAAAATCGTCAAAATTAAATTTATTTGAACGCACCACAACAGAAAGACTTTTTTCGCTGCACTAAAAACACAAAAGGGTTATCTATTGAGGATAATCATAGAAAATATATACTTCAGTGCGTGAAATTCAATAAAACAGTCTCATTTTCATGTCTCATATTACGGTAAAGTCAAATGTTAAAAAGTATTCCATGCAGCAGAGATTTTTCGAAACGCTATAGGAAGGAAAAATGCCGCTATGTTTTTGGTGAGCTGTCCTGTATATAACATTTATTTATGAATATAGAAAACATGAATTCTGATTTGGTACAATTTGATTGTTTTTGAAGTAATTGCTTCACGAAACAGACATTTTAATTTTTTATAAGCAAACATTTTTTTAAGTTTCCCTCAAATGCAAGAACCGAGACATTCTATTGAAATATTTTTTTAATTAAATTCGCTTTGTAAAAAATAAGATATCTGTTTAATATAATGATCGCGTTTGTATGAAATTATGTTTGAAACTTTGATTTTTACTTTTCCTGAAAACTTTATAAGCGATGTTAAAATTAGTGATGATGATATAAGAGAAAATTAATTACTCGTGTTGTGTGAATTTTTACGTTGGTGCTCTCTCCAATTAAGTTTGTTCATCTTTAAAATATTGAAAGAATTCTTTAAAAACATTTGCTGAAATATAAAATGTAAATTGTGTCATTTTAAAAATGTTTTTGTTCTTAAAAATATATTTCAATTGATATGAGCTCAAGTATTTTTAAATGCGATATAAAATAAAAGATTACTTTCACATTTCATCTACAGAAATGACTTATAAAATTCTTCCTCAGTTTAAAGTCAATAATCACCCAGAAAAGAATTCTATGAGTATTTAAAGCTACAGATCTACTCCAATTCTTCCAGATAGAGAACTGTAGTATAGGAGCTGGTAATGTCAAAACTTACCACCATTTCCCCTTAATTCCGTCAATTAGTATTCGACCAAGGCATACTAAAAATGCTTCAGAGTCTCTCCAGAGAATTATTCAGATGTTAGGGCCGGGAAAAAGAGTGAGAAATGAGACGAACTATAAGACGCAACAACACAAGTCAAGATACAATAAAACAGAATAATACACAAACGTGCGAGAAATAGCTCCCTCTCAACCAGTTTAATGCATTTTTTATTTAACTTTGAAAGTTTGGAAGGTAGTTATATCTCGAGCGATGGTTACAATATTCCAATCAATATTTGGGATAATTTGAAGTGTGTATTTGCAAATGACACTTTCTTAACATTTTGTTGCGGCTTACTCCCCAGAGTATACCTTAAGTGTGTGAAAGAGCTTCAGTGGTTTAACATCGACAATTGGTTTGTAGACGACTTGTGCTTTTTCCAACGACATTTTCGGGTTCTGTTTCAGCTGATATAACAACAACATGTTTCAGAAATCGTTTAAATATGTCTATAAATAAAATTTCCGGTTAGAGAATACTAATTGTTGTAATAATAATTCATCAGATATTATTAGTTAATATTTATGTTATTTTGTTTAAATAGGTGAACTTTAAAAAAAAGCTCGCATGCAAAGTTATTTATATAAAGAAAACAAGGATGTTATTTTTGCCTTGTAAATATTAAAAGTTAATCATTACCGTTTTTGTGTTTATAACTATCAAATAAGTTTGGTTATCATTCTATACCAACACATTTATTAAATTTATAACGGAAACATTTAATAACAGATATTTACATTTTTTTAAATGTTAAAAAAATAAATTGATAAATTTAATAATTTTACCACAGACATATTTAGGTAATGATAATTATTGGTTTGCTAATGTTCAACTCACCTTATAAACTTTTTTAACTGTAAGAAATTAATTTAGAAACCGTTATTTACAATAAAACATCGTCCAATGTATCTTTTTAAGTATAATATTTTCATTCAAACAAACAATATCTTCCTTCCACGTAAAATTCGTGTATCTATTTGTAAATATATATTTCGATTCTTTTGATCAGACAAATTATGTCTCATTGAAATAATATACTCCATTGATCTATAATAAAACAGTTTTAAATGGACGAAAGCGCATTAATTTGTGTTCTAAATATCTAAGGTATTAAATTCATTTAAATTCTTTTTCGTTTAAAATTTAATTTTAAAACAAAAATTTTGAAACATTTTTTGTTTATATGTTTAAATTATTTGAAAGCTAAATAATATATTTTCTTAAATTGTGTAATTAGTTCATTATAGTTCATAATTTATTAATTGTTTTGATAAAAAAATTACAAAACATAAATTTACAGAATATAAAGATTAGTAAAAATGACCCTTATATAAAAGTTTATCAACCACAAAATTCATAGTTGAAAAAATATTTTCATACAACGTTAAAATGTAGCGCATATAAGGGACGGCTCAACTATATTTAGATTTAAGAAATGAAAGGGTTTTGAAATTCAATACACGTTTCTCTTGATGAAAGTTAAACCTTATTAAAAATTAATCCGGCCAACATTATTGTATCATGAATTCTCAACTCTACTAATAATAGTATAGATAAGTTAAAATGTCCATCGGAGACTTTGTAAATTTATTTTATTAAAAGAGACGACTAAAATTAGTCACAGAAAATAAATTATATTTTATATAGTATGGAGAAGCAAATAGAAAAACAAGTTTATATAAAATATAAATAAATCGGTGTCTATAATTGATACAAAGATATTACAATAAAAGACACAAGGATACAAGCATTAAACACATCCGAACTTGAAAACGGTTTGATAATCTTGATCCTGTTAATTTTAATTTTATTACTGTATTCATATTTTTATGGAGAGATGTTTTCTTAAAAAATTTTATTCTTGTTCATTTGAAAATATATTTTTTTTCTAATCCGACAATTTTTTTTAAATATCTTGAAATAGACATTGATGTAGACCGATAAATCCCCAAACTGTCTAGAACTGAAGAATGTATCTTATTAATAATAAAACCATTTATAATTTGAACACTAATTGGATCATTGTCATTTAGTAATATTCTCTTTTTTTAAAAATACAAATCGAAATAATGACAAATTTAATGAAACAGAGTAATGACTATTTATGTCAACTGATAATTTAATATATTTCATTATAAAACGGTAAAATGTTTTTAAATTAAGTTATTATTGTTGACAATATAGAAGTGAAGAATTATTTATTTTTAACAAAGCCCTTTTTAGTGAATTTGCTCAATAAATACCCCACTCACAATTTAACTATAACCATTATAATTACTAATAGACATAATTTGTCAGTGATTTTACATTCGATAAATATATTTTCAAAATACAACAAAGTAACATATTTACTCTGTATTTTATTGTTGTTTTTATCTTTTAGAGACATCAAAAATTAATTCTTTGATTTCTTTCTTTCATGAATTTATTGATTTTTGTGTTAATAGCTTCACCAAAAGGGACTGATGAATTCTAATTAAAATGGGACTTTTTTAATTTATTAATTTTCCTCACGTAGACAGATATATTTTTTATCATATATGAAGAAGTGTATTGATTAATTTGTTAGCGACACGTTGACCGGTTTTTACCACAAGTCTAAATATTTCATGAAAACTGGCGCGGAAAACCGGTTCCTTTGAATTAATTCCCTTTTTAAAAAATATAAATTTGATTTACTCCTGCTTTTGGAAAGTATTTCCTTTTTTTCAGAATAATTATTTGCTAAAAGTCAGTCAACTTAGTTGAGGAAAAATATTTATAATCACTGCGAGATTATGTCAAAGAAGTTTCAAAACATAAATAAAAACAATTTAGTGAAACTGTTTTCAGTTATGTTATATTAAAAATATAAACAATTATTTTAGCAGGCGCAAAGTTAGGATAATTGTTATGAGAACACCATTTCACTTTAATTTTAGATTTTATTTTAAAAATGTGTTTTGATATGAGATAAACTTGATAATTTTAAATAGAATAATTCTTTTTTATTAACCAATATACCAAAATTTTCATATTTTTTTATATTTTAAAAAAGATGGATAAAAATTTTTAGAAAAATTATTTTTACTTCTACTAATTTTAATGACAAACTATGCAATTTCAGATTTGGGGTCAGAACATTAAAACGGTTTATTGTATAAATAATTTCGCGTGGTTATATCTGCTGATTTTTAGAGATAATATAACTTATAACTTTATTCTTTTACGAGTTTATTTCAAATATTTACCGTTCGATATTATAGTCTTCATAAATGCATTAAAATATTGTTAATGAGGTCAGTTACCACAGTGATTCATCCTCAAATACATCATTAGTTGCACAGCTAGAAGTTACATAACTCAGGAACAGCTAGCTGCTATACTGCGATAAACAAAAAGGAATTTAAATGAGAGTTCAATATTTCGGAAGTAACAAAGAATACAAATATATAAACACAGGAACAATAATCTCAAAAACTAGAAAACGTTAAATTATTTCTTTGAGCTCTTCCCTACACTCAGTTTTAATGTTAATTATAGGACAATTTTTTGTCAAATAATACAAATATAATGGGCAAACATCAAATATTGTTATTAGTTTTAATGAGTTTTTTAATCACTGTTTAATAACCACACATTTTTATAATTAATATGTTTTACTTCCAATAAGATTTAAAGGCATGGTGAAAATAATGTATGTATAAATTAAAATATTCAAAAAAATCAGAACTCCATTGAATTATTTTAAAACTATTGTATATTAGATCTACTTTTTTATAAACAAATATACATTATATAAAAAAATATCCGCCTAAATTTTTTTTCACAAATGAAAACATAGTTAAGAATCTAAAAAAATTATTCTGTGTTTGATGTGTGGGTATTTCCACTCCAAACTAATTTCATATTACAATTAATAATTAACCCCCAGATTACTTACTGTTTAAGTCTGCCTTTTATCTTTCTGATGAACTAACTTTAAGCTACCCACAAGTATGAATGCAACAGTGCACAACTAACATGGCCTGTATTATTTACAACTCAGCAGCGATATAATCATATTGTTACGCTATTTGAGATCAAAGTGAATATCAGATGCCGCAATTCAATTGTATTTTTTTAAAGATTTATTATCAGCACAGTACTGAATGGATGGCTGGGGTTATATTTAAAGAGTGTATATAAAGAAAGTCAAGACAGACACTAAGATTTTGAAATTGATACGGTAATTTCCCAGGAGCAGGATTTTAGAAGACAATGCATTGAAATCTATCTCCAATATTCTGTCAATCACCCCCTTGTGAAATTAATTTGGAGAATTTTTATTTCTTTAAATTCTGTTATCGCGTTTTTCTTCAAATGAGCTTAGAATATTGAGGTGTCATATTCTTTGTAATGATGGACATTGTGTAATTCAGTGATTATATGCATGTAAATATTTTTTCACAATCAGCGATATCAACCTAATTTCTATATTATATAAATTTTTGAACTTTTCCGTTCACAGTTATTTCTTTTTTTTTGTATATTTAGACACATTAATTAAATTAAATATCTTTCAACCATTTTTGACTGCAACAATGTTTTGTTTTAAATTAATTAATATATGGTACGTCTTTATTTTTTCGTTAACACAGTTGTTTTCACGGAAGATTTATTTTATAGTATAACTAAGTATATATATTCAGTATTTTACAGGGTTGATAATTCGTTTTTCAAAATAATCAATTCTAAAAATGGTTATAAACATATGTGTTTAATCAGATTAAAATAGTAATTTAATCCATATTATAATTATTATTATTTCAAAAAATTCAGAATAAAACCAAACATATATTCAAATAGAGTACGAAACAAAACACATTTTATCGAAAATGGAAAGTTTCCAATATTATATGGCAAGATGTAAACATTTAATTTGCAAAAGAATATAAAGGGAGCAAAAGTAGTTGAAAATTGTTACTTTTCTGGCAGCAAAACTGTCCAGATAACAAGTCACTGCAAAGCTGCAGATATCACCACCGTTTAATTCCAGCAGATATGGCATAATAGAACGGTCAATTGTGACCTTCATACAGGGGGAGTCGACTATAGTGGAGATGGTGAATATTTTCATGTTTGGGAACGATTGGATATTCAGCGCTAGTTAGCCCTGCGGAAGAGTGTTGTCCGCCGGTATCATTGAACAGAGGAGATTAGTTGTGAAATTGAGAACCTGAAACTCTATACGTCTAGCTCATCCTCTATCTATTGGAGCCGGGCACAATTGGTAGTGTATAGGTACCTCGGACCAAAGATAAGAAATGTCTCGATTAAAACTTTTCTTTGGATAAAACTTCCTAGCTCTTCTGTTCGCCGGCTGAACGAGCCTCTGATCGTCTAATCGTCTAATTTATTTTCAAAGTTATAAGAAGAAATCGTGTCAAATCTATTTAGACGGGGGAAGAAATCATCTTTCCTCATATTTGGCGTCTTCCTATCGTTTTACTGAAGAGTAATAAAATAGATAGAATCCATCACTCAGTGATTTGTGAAAAAAAGGGATTTTATAAAAATAGACGTCAACTAAATAAATTGATTTGGTGACACTGTTTATGTATGATTATATCTTTCATGTTTGTTTCATATTATGTTTTGTGTAAAAAGATAATTTGAAATGAAAATCTTACAAATTGGAACTATAGGTTGAATTAAAAGTAACGGAATAACAACTAAAATCTGTTGTATTAATTGATAAATAATAATATTTTTGTGGATTTTACCTACTAGAATACGAAATGTGTAAATAATACTATCATTGATAATATTACATCATAATAATGAATAGCCTATTCTTAGAATGTCTTTCCATATTTCTACTTCAGAAAAACCAAATCAGATGTCCGGTTCCAACGACGGATTTGTGGCACAGCCCAACTATGAAGGAAACTTAAAAGGCTGCGGAGTCTTTCTAATCGTCATGTCTTACGTAATAATTGCCTTCACTTTTCCATTTTCTCTCTGCGTCTGTATGAAGGTAATCGATATATTGATTTACTCAAAACATTTGTAAAATTTTTGAATTGTAAACTAAAACGATTTTTTATAGAAAAATGTCAGATTTCAGGAAATGTATTATAGTTCTTTTAAAATGAGAATACATCAAAATCAAAATGTACAGTTAAAAATAATTTGAATCCAAAACTCAATTTTCTTTTTTTGATTTTTTGATATTTGTTCTGATATAAAATAATTTAATATAGTTAGTTAACAAATTAAGTTAGGGGTATAGTCTAATTATACAAAGATGTTTGTGATTGTTAACAGAGAATTTTATGATAATTTTAATAAAAACAAAATTTCAGTTTTTTGACTATATTTTCAATTTGTTTCTTTTTAAAATACACAGTATAGTATTTTTATTTAACCTCAAAATTATCCTTTCATATTGATAAATCTGTTTTATATAATTTCAATAAAAAAATATTATTTTAGCACTTTCGTATTTCATTTACGTAAATATATATATTTAGTTTTAAATCAAATCTAGAAGTATACTTTTTTTAATTTATCATGAAATATGAAACAGCTAAATTTGATCGCTATACAGTCACCTGTGAATGTTAAGATAATATTTATTAGCACCACATGCGATGCCTCTAAAATTGTCACAATTATTTGAAAACGGATATTTTAAATGGGCATTGAAAACTCCAGTGTTCACAGAATATTTATTATCACCTGAATTATCAAATTGCTTCCATAATTACAGTTTCAGCTCTATGATAAATCATAAAATGTTTGCATATCAATAAGAAAATATTTCTTTTACAGAATGATTAATTATTGGTTTTACGCAATATATAACTATTATGTTAATTATATTATTCAGAGTTCCAATACTCATATTAGTTTATATTTGCTTCCAATTTTGAATTGTATAGTAAAGGAATTCATGAAAACGTTTTTTTGTGTTCTTTTATATTTATTAATTGTATTCATCAATAATATACATGAGCTATATAAGCTATAGTAAATACTAAAATATACTTTCTAAACAAGGACTATAACACAATAAACCTTTTTAAATATTTAAGTAAGAATCCAAAATTTTTGTTCTAATCTACTCTTAAACATAAAAACAGCTGCAATTGTTGCAAAACGTTGCAATTGTGAAATTTATGTTGTAGAATAATATACATTATTTGATAAGACACATTAGGTTATTAAGAGGCGGAAAATGTTCGCATGGTCCAGTGGTGATTTATAGTTTTATATTAATGACTATTTAATATTGAGTTCAATAAAATATCTATTTTTTAAATGTTTTTTTGAATAAAATTTTATTAAATAATGAACACATCATTGTTAATGTTTTGCAGCAATTAAAATTGTCTGTGTAAACAGAAACAGCAGAAATCTTAAAGTGTTTGTGTTCGTATAAATCTACGACTTAGAATTTGTCAGGTTCATTGCAAAATGTTTAAAATTATAAATAAATGTATTTTAAAATAATTATGTTTTCACAAAATTTTCTATAATTCTAAAATATTTCCTTTCAATATTTAATCTTTCAAAATTAACCCCAAAGCACTTTTGCTAGAGAGAAGAAAAAGGTCTTTTGAAATATTATTTTAAACAAGTTTAAAAAGAAGATAAATATCCATCGAATATTTTATCAAACAACTGACAAAAAAGATAAAATAGCCTAAATAAAATAGAGAATATAATTAAAATATTTATTTTATAAAAATAAACTAAATCTTGGAGAGCAAAGTATAATTATAAAATTAATTATTTATTAATAATCTGATTTTTGTGTCGTTCTAATTTCAGGTAGCCCAAGAATATGAGCGGGCTGTCATATTTAGACTTGGACGGTTGATAGGCAAAGGGCCGAAGGGTCCAGGTAATGTTTCTACCATTCATTCAATCGAATTAAAAGAATTAATTAATCTCTTTTATTACTTTACTCAATGATTCAAAGATCCACAGAATTTAAACCAACATGCATAACATTATTTTTCCTTCTGTAATATTTGAATATATAGAGTACTAAAATATTTTATTGATCTATTCCAAATATTTTTGAAAATAAAAGAAAACAAATGTTTTTCTATGATATACGGAACAATTTATAAAGAAAGGAATGGATAACTGAACAGAAAAGATGAGATAACTGCATTTTATTTTAACCCAGAACTCTCTCCCAACACGGCGGTATTAGTATGAATTATAAATGAAAGTAGCAATTTTATCGGAATAAAAATTTGAAACTGTGCGTAAAATGTTCGTAGGTAAAATTAATTAGGGAAAAATATACTAAATTATGTCTATAATGTTTATAATGCATACAATATTGGAGCAATAAATATATTTAAATTATAATTTCTTTCTCACATAAAACAAACATCTAAAAAATATATATTTAAAATTAGTACAAACATCAGAAACAATCAGAAAATTAATATTTATATAATAATTAATTGCGCTATTAATATTTATATACACATATCATTTAACAATCTAAATGTGTATAATTTTTTTATTAAATCAGTTTTATTAGAATATAACAATAAATAAAAAATTGGGTCCAATAAAATATGAAGAAAAATCAGTTTCATTATTCAAAAACGATTTAATAAATTAAAGATATGTTGTTCAATCTCCTATTTTTATATTACATAGATACCTTTTAGTTACGTCATATATTATGTTACTAATGCAATAGTGACTTTGTAGTTACGTCATAGCTAAGTTACTCCATAGTTACCTCAATTTTGAGAAATTATTGAATAATTACAGTAATTATTTAAAAATTGATTTAATTTTTAAAAATTTAGTCTTTCTTATAAAATATTTAGTTTTACTATGGTTTTAAAAATGATAAAAAGATCATTTTTAGATAATATTGTCATTTATATTTCAAATTGCTTTGCTTTCTTATAAATTTGTTTAAGATATAAATAATTAAATTTGTAAATTTATGGCAAATGACTCGACCGTTTTAAATTGGAAGAAAAAATTCTGTTATATGTATATTATCGATTATTTATTTGCAAAGAAATATTATGAAAATAGGTCTGCTGCTGTGAAATAACATTTTAACATTATTTCAATTTTTATGTATTGATTTTTTTTTGCATTCTTTCAGAAGATATATAAATTTAATTATAGAATTGACAAATCGAGTTTCAATAAATTCACATGAATTCCACATTTTATCAAAATCGGTATATGATAAATAAAGCAAAGATTGATTGAAAAAGTAGAAAATTTTACATCAAAGTTTAAAAAAAATCTTATCGACTTTTATCTAAGAATTTTTACTTCAAATAGAAATACCTGCTTGAAGTATTATTTTATGATGTATCATATGACCTGTTATTGAATACACATCGTAATATTCAATAAGCCTAAATCTTAATTCAAATCTTATTTATAAATTTATAATTTACATACGAAAAACCATTTTATTGTAACTTTTAAATAATAAATAATTGTTTTCAGTTAGGTATTTGGAAAGCAAAAAGCGTAGTTTTAATTGATATATTTACTGAATTAGTTAATGATAGTTCCACTGTGTATTTATATTTATTATTATTATACGTCCTAGGTATTTTCTTCCTACTGCCATGCATCGAGAGTTACAGCATCGTCGACCTCAGAACAGTTTCATTCGACATTCCCCCACAAGAGGTTGGTCCGCTAATAATATATTATCCATTTCTCAATAATTAAAAATATCGGATTAATAGTTAATGAATGGCATATCGATGTATTAATCTTTTTATCGTTTTAGATGTTTGCTACTTAAATACAATTTTAAATATAAATTTATAGCAAAAACATAACTGGTGATTTGCACTTTAATAATCTCTATCAAAGGGCAAAAGTTGTTTTATTTATATGACAACATACACATCTCTATAAATGTCACAATAAACAGCAGTTGCATAAGACAACCATTATTTCTCTTCATTTTAAATTGATCTGATAATATTTATCAGTTAGGTAAAAGGAGTTGATTCCCTGTTGTGATAAAATGTTAATGCTTCAAGTAACCGGGTAAAAACCTTAATTGACAGCTAGTGATGTCAGTGTCAAAGAGTTTTATAGCTCTGCAGAAGAAGGAATATCAATTTTTATTTCTTGTTGCTACCAGAAACATAAAACCATAAATTATTGTTGTTGAATAAATGTTACTAGAAGATTATTTGTATTTGGTGTTTTGAGGTAATTGAAATAATAAAATAATACTTTTATTTTAGATTCTTACGAGAGACAGTGTGACAGTGTCTGTCGACGGGGTCATATATTATCGAGTATCCAATGCCATTGTATCAGTTGCAAATGTGGAAAATGCTCATCACAGCACTCGACTTTTGGCTCAAACTACACTGCGCAATGTCCTTGGGACTAAAGACTTGGCCGAAATTCTTTCAGACAGAGATCAAATTAGTTCCTGCATGCATGTGAGCATATTCCTACAAAATCAATAAACGAATTATCAAATATTTAGTTGATTAGCGAAGCTTTTTCGAAATAATTTTTAAAAGTTATAAAATTTAAAATGTTATTTCTACTGATAAAAAACCCCTCTTCGCTCTTTTAAAACAGGGAATGTGATTATAATGCTAAATTTCAAAGCAAAAGTATTAATGATAGCATGCGAGACTTGATAAAAATCCTCACCATATTAAAGTCAGATATGCTAGCAGTTGATTACATGTTATCAAGCTAAAAATATGGAGAGTTGACTGCGTGACCATGCTCAAAATTTGAGAATTATATTTCATAAATAATCTCTGAAGCTGTCTTTCTTTTGTCATTTTATAAATATACATTATTTGATGTTGACCTGATTAAAACTACACACGCATAATTATAGTCTTAAAACGAAAAGTAAAACTCTACAACGGGAGATATTTGTGAGATTTTGGATTTTGTGGAGATAAAATCAATAATATTAGAGATTATTTTTTATCAATAATCTTATTAAAAAACATGTTGCAAAATCAAGAAATAATTTTTATATTTAAAAATATTTTAATATTTTTCTTCAATATTCTTTATTGCAACTTTATTTAGAACGATAATCTATTCATAAATAAATTATATTTCTTTAGCCTTGTAGATGTTATACAAAAATTGATTTAATTATTAGATCCAGAGCAAGGGAAAAGTAGAAATTGTACTATTAATCTGAAATGTAAGTGTTCTGCCCAATCTTCTGCTTTTCCAGGATATTCTGACATCGGCTACTTATCCTTGGGGCATCACAGTCGAGCGTGTAGAAATGTGAGTTATAGACAATTTTAACAAAAAATATTAATTATTCAAAGAAGTGGTAAAGGATGACATGCAGTAATAAAGCTTGTTGATATTTTTGTCATTAAATCTTAGAATAACATTTAATCTTCATATATTTATAATTCATATATATATCTATAAAAATTTTCGTATTTATGAAAGTAAACTATTTCAATAAACTATACAAAAACGAATACATTTTATTTAACCCCATTTTATAATTGTTTGGTTATCGGTAATAAACATTTTTTGAAAGAAATATATCCTCTTAAAACATGCAAATATACTTTATAAAAAACAGTTTTACTGTGTGTGTATTATTTATTAATATAGTTAACTATTTAAAAAGTAAATTGTCTAAAGTATTAGTTTACCAAAAAGCATAGGAAGATTTAATTTTATTAATAATTGAATAAATAATTAAAAGTAATATTGTTTCTTATTATTATAAAGCAGAAATAAATATTATTATTATTACAATTTTTGGTTATTATTCGGTAAAATATGAATACGTTGATTTTTTCTTCTGCAGCAAAGATGTTCGCCTTCCAGTCCAGCTTCAGAGAGCAATGGCAGCTGAGGCCGAGGCCGCCAGGGAAGCCAGGGCCAAGGTCAGTGCAAAGTAGAGTGTTGCGTCATTTGAGCATATTCGAGAAAAACGAAAATTCAATTTTTAAATTTATGAAAGACAATTTACACTTATTTGAAATAAAATGAAAAGAAAATGAAAAGAAAATGAAAAGGAAAAGGTATATTTAATAAATGTTAATTGGTGGATATATATTATTGTTCGGGTATTATTTAGCCGTTAGCTTATGAAACATTTGTCAATTTGTTATTTTTCATATTTGAAAGAGTTAACAGTTATAGAATTTTGATAATTACACAATATTCGACTTGTAAATTTAGACATTATGCACAAATATATATTTTTTATTATGACAATTAATTTTAAATAATTTAAAAACTAATTAAAAAACGTAGAGACCAATAATTTTAAGAATGGAAATCAATAATACACGAAAAAAAGGAAAGAGGTTTGAAAAGAAAGTTTGACTTATTGAGAAAAACAAAAATTAATTTTAATTAATTAACGTTTAACAATTTTAATAAACTTTTAACTCCAATTAATTAGGTATATAAAATAATTTGTTATTTCTTCATAATAATTAAAACATATTGAAACTATAATAAATGGAATTTTGCCTGGATCGAAATAAATAGATCAGAATAAAAATGTAATTATAGAATAGAATACTACTTTACATCAGATTAAGTAGTATGTCGACATGATCTTTTTAATAATCATAAAAATATCATAATTTAAACAGATTATTTTTAATTTA